>JANHGO010006764.1:0-20935 GCA_024606505.1 Aquila spilogaster
CGTTATCTACTCCTTTTCCCAGCTGCAGTGCAGTCCTTTACCCTCCTTTACTATGGAGTCTTTCTCCCTTTCTTCAAGTCCATTTATGACAATGAGATGAATCCCTTCATGCCTGTTGCCCAATGTGAAATATATTTTTTTCTTGAGTTTTGAAAAATGACATATTGATTTCACAGTTCTCTCAATAGATTTTTGACCAATTACAGTATTTTAAGATGAACAAATCAGATATATATTTTTTTCAGAATCAAATGGTGTTCTCCTATATTTAGTACACTCTCCTGCAAAGTCTAATTATGCTCAAGTTTACTGAGAAACACTGTTGTAACTGTAACAGCAAACATCAGAAAATCAAATAGCTTATGCTGTAGCCTGGCATGATCCAAAGGCTTACAGTTCTTTCTTGTCCAGCAAGAGAAAAGGACTTAAATAGCTTGATAACGTCATGATTAGATAAATGCTTACTTAAAATCCCCACATTGAAATCTATACTACCATCTCCTTTACACGTATCCACAAACAGATAGGAGTATATGTTTATACTTAGACTGGATAGAAAGATAAATTGTGGAATCAACTACATTATAAAATAACAGCAAATATATAGTACGATGATTATACCCTAATAATTAACGGGCTTTTTTATTATTATTATTTTAAAATGTTAACCTTTTTCCTCATCAGCTGCAGGGTTCTTAGCAAATATAAATGTCAGTGAACAAAAAAGTTGCATGCTTTTATTTCCTAACATGAAAGCAAAAGAAAGAAAATCTCATGATGCACACCATCAACAATGGCCACATAATAATAATTTGTTAGGGATTTTTTAACCCTTCAGAATATTATCAGTTTTTAAATGAATTATTATTTATTAACATAATCATATTGTGTATGTATTTGGTATTGTTTTGTTTCTTTGTTTATTCTATGGAACTAATTGCTGTTTATCTGTGGTTTCGGATACATTAAAGTCTCCCATATATGACATATTGAATAGTAGGTATATTAGACCCCAAGATTCTGCCTGCTGGCACATCTCTTTGGCATTAGCTCCTATGCAAGACTTACTCATTCTACTATTTATCATGTTAAGGATATGAGTCTGATGTTCTACTCATTGGAGTAGTCCTCCCACTGGGTTGCAAGGCTCAGAAAGGACCTCCCTGCTTCCCTGAACTCCTTCTCAGAAAGAGGAGTATGTGTGCAGCTAGGCTCAGTCTTAGTCCAAGACTTAGTGGTTTATATCTAAAGGACTGTGTGTAGCTGCTTATCAGAGGTAACCTTTGCCTGTCAGAGCCCTCTTGCTGAAACAGGCATTTCAGCAAGAATTGTCATATTGTTAATTACAAGGGTTGGGGAAGAGAGGGCACACAGAAGCCAGTGTTCAGTACAGTGGTGGGATTGCTCTCCCAGCTTTACTGAAAGGACATCACTAAACCAAGTCCGAGCTGTGAGGGCTCCCTGCCACTCATGTGCCACGTGGCTGACAAATAGCTGGTACACGGCTGGCATGTGACCAGCAGGTGAGCTTCACAGGGACCTCACAGCCCAGTGTTGTTTCAGTAAATCTGGTGGAGCAAAAAGGTACAGAGGTGGCTCCATACCAAACACTGGCTTCAATACTCCCCTTAATTAACAGCACACTAGAATTTGTTAAAATACCTCTTAGCACAGATGACTCAGTCCCATCTCTTAAGACTCTGGCCAGCTGCCAGCACTTTGTTGAAAGGAGGTACTCCATGGGATTAGTCTAACTCATTCTCTTGTCCCCAACAGCAGGGATATCTCTCACAATGAGATATTGCACCTCCCTTACTTTGCAGATGATCTCTGGGTTAAATACAAATTAACTACTGGATAGGCTTGAGATAGTATCCCTAACACAGCTACTGCCTTTATCGGGGCAATTCTAAATTTCTTGTCATTTCAATAAACTATTTTCAACTATATGAACCTGTTTCAGGGAAATTTCTGGGGCAATCTGGAAGGCAAACAGTGACTCCGATAAGTGGCTACATACAACCTTTAGATATCAACCTCTGAGGAAGAGTTTAGGGAGAAGGGAAGTCCTTTCTGAGCCTTGTCACTCAGTGGGAGGGCTTCTCCAGTGAGCTCAGACTCTAACATTTAATGTGACAGTAAAAAATTGGTGTAATTGGCAGGACTGTCATGGATAAATTGCTGCCAAAATTTAAGTATGCACCATCCCAAGCAGGAACAGAGTGGGTCCAAAAATTTTGGAAAGATGAGAACAAAATGGTAGAGCAGATTTAAAATAGCTAAAGGCAAAGGATTTTTTTTTGTGCAGTACTGGATGCTTATTTGTCTTACACTCGAGGGAAAATTAGAGAGTCTTCTCCCCTTAAAGAATTCCAGAGTATGCTGCACTATTGTCCAGGACCATGTATACCAAGCTGAGTAGGATTAACCTCTGGGAGACCACCAGAATCCCCTGATGGGTTTGCAGGCCCACACAATTAAGCCTAAGCCAGAGTTCAAATGTAACAATCTTTGGCCTAGAACCTTAGCGATGGGATTACCCTGCCAGTTACTAGATGGCACATCCACTGCCAACCTCCAATCTCTGATACAATCTTTAAATTCAAGAATCAATTCAACAGTGAGAAATCAGCTGGCAGGAAATAGATCAATTCCTGTTAGACTGGTGCCCTCTTCCCTACAGTGGTATCTAATTGACTTAGCAGATATCCTGACAAAAGCTTGCATCTCTGGGAAGGGCAGTGAGCCACCCTGCCCAACAGGTGCTGCTTGTACAATGTCTTTTTAATAAATGTCCCAAACATGGCATTGCCATTCCAGTAGGACCAAGGAGAATTTTTACACATTTGCTCATGGATAAGAGTGTTCAAACATTGATAATGACTAAGAAAAACACTGAATTCCTAAACATGAAACCCAACTGGCACAAGGTAAAATTCACAGGGATTGATGAGATAATATAGGAATGCTCCAAAGCCTAAAATTGCCCTATGACTCCCAAGTGAGAAGAAATTGACCTGGCAGTAAAAGGTACTGGTCAATGCTGCCAACATGAACATATTGGAAACAGATTTGTTGTATGGCTAAATGCAGAAAATCCCCAGTGTGTCAATCCAGAGTTTCCTAGGATGAGGTGATTGGAGTAATAGCATGATTTGAAGAGGATGAGCTTAAAATTATAAATTTATTAGATATGTATATATGCTTACTCCCACCAGCTCTTAATAATGTAAGGCAATACCTCCTGCCAGCAGCCACTCATTCAGACAGTGACAGGGCGGTAAGAGACATTGGAAATATATATATTATCATTACTGTGCACACTCCCGCTATAATTCCCCTGTCTGCCCCATGCTTTGGCCACATAAGCAAGTTGCTCAACTCACATTTTTGTTCAAGCTGGGTGCAGGATAACCACATGGATTAAATCACATTCTTGCTTAAGTTACAATTCTCTACCTATTTACAGTCACAGCTAGCCTGGTGATTTCCTACATTGTTGAAATGCAGAGCACTCGTCCCTCTTTAAGTTACATCATGCGCTTTTATCTCTGCCAAGATGTCTGAATTTATTTTTTACCAATAGTAGAAAAAGTAAAGACTGAAAATGATTCACTTAATTAATATGGCAGACAAACAAATGCATTTCAGTGTACCTTTGCCTAGTGTTTGAGTTTATAATGTTAAAGGTTAATTAACTTGTAACTTTTATTGCAAGGAAGATAACACACAATAATAGAAAATTTACAGTTTTTTAATGGTATCAATGTGAACCATCCACTTGGCACATCCTGTGAATTACTCCGTCTTTTAAAATGAATCTTTTTTATAGGGAGTAGGGAAAGTGTTAAAGAAAATGTAGTTTTAAAAATTTTGTAGCATTTCTCTTTAAGTTTGAATATGAGGACATAAAGAAAAAAAATTTCACAAAATATTTCAATATTACTCTTTCAAAGTGTGTAGAGTTATGTGTATATAATATTTATATATACATACATATTAAATATATATATATTGATGCATTCAGTTCCATTGGAGGTATTATGAGCATTCCAGGGGCTGAGGACAGGAAAGTACTTTGTGATACTACTACTCATGTTTTAAAGACTATAACCATGTGACTGCGCTGTCCATTTGTCTTGTCAATAATGTATTCTTCATAACACTGTATGCACTTAAGTATATCAGTCATTTTCACAGATATTTCAAACAAGTCTCATATTTATAGAAAAATGATCTACTAGATGGAGAATGAAGATATAAATTACTGCTGCCAGTGAGCAACAGACAGGACAAACTCAAACATTCAATACACTCCAAGGAAGGAACTAGCATTTTTTTCTTGCTGTCCTGGTTTCAGCTGAGACAATGTTAATAGCATGCTACTTTAGTTGTTGCTGAGCGACGAGAGCGTGCCCAGGGCTGGGAAGAGCCTCTGCCCTTAGGGCACAGTGGCAGGTGTAGGGATTCAAGGCAACGTTCGGAATAGAGGCTGAAAAATAAGTTTGATAGGGTGTGGAAGGGAACACTGAGAACAAAGGCTATCTCCAGGAGACAAAAGCAGAAGTCAAGTGGGCAGTGTTATCTCCGCGTGATGACGACCCTGACTGGAGAAGAAGCACGTGAATAGAAGCAACTTGTGGCTCTGATTGGATGAGCACTTGGCGCGGGTAGTTATTGTCTAGACGTGAAGGAGACCTGTTAAGTGTTCTGTTGACGTGTTGAAGGGGACGGAGAGTTACAGGAGGGAGGTTGGAGATGTATTTAAGGGATGTTAGAACCTGCAATAAAGTATTTGGATCGTTCAGGTCTGTGCCTTCAGACGCTGCAGGCAGGGTACAGGAGTGGGGCAAGGTGACAACAGCTGGCTTGGCAGAGGGCTACTCCTATACCACATGGCATCATACGGATCGTATATAGGGAGTTGGCTGGGGGTGACCACTGCTCAGAGATTGGCTGGGCATCAGTTGGCAGGTGGTAAACAGTTGCACTGTGGATGTATATATATATAGTTATTGTTGCTATTTTTTTTCCCCTCTTTTCCTTTTCTGTCTTAGTTTTTGATCTCAATCCACAAATCCTATTTTTCTCTCCCTCATCCTACTCGTTGGGGTGAGTGAGTGAATGGCTGGTTGATGTTTAGCTGCATGCCAGGTTAAACCACATTTGCCTAAATGTGATTTTGTAAGGAGAACTAGGCTATATATTCTGTCTCCAAGAATATGGAATTTAAGGCTTTGGACAAAGGATACATCTGGAAAAAGTAAAGACTTTATCAGTACCACTGTCCAAAACTTTCTGTAGGTGAACTCATGTAACCAGTGAAGAATAAATAGTTCTCAAATCACATTTCACTTTGTTTAAAATTAAGGTGCTGTATTCCTCAGAGCAAACTCTAACGATCTTTATTTTCATTGAAGTTGTAGGTCATGGCATAGCATGGTTGCACTACACACTGGGTCAAGGACAGTGTACTAACATGGCACATCAAAAAAAAATTTCCTTTTAACACCAGGTATAAAACCTAAGAAAGAGGTATTTTTAAGTTTAATTCAAAGACTATATCTATGAACAAATAAGCTGTTTTGTAACAAAAGATTGTTGCGTGAGCCAGCTTAGCCCTTCACAATTTGAAAAGCTCAGTGTACAGAATGTAGTAGTCAACTGCAACAGAAGCAATAGAAACTTCAATAAGTTAAGCTTACGCTATGAACTGAGGATAAGAGTGTCAGCACAACAAAGTGTGCTAGACAAAGCACTGATGTAGCTGTTGGAAACCTTCTGAAATACTCCCACTAGTAGCATTTCTGCCACTAATGCTCTTTTTGTGTGTGTTCTCAAATGGTTATCTACCTACCATTTCATAACATTACTATGTTACCAAAGTAACCAACTGCATGGGAACTGCTGAGTCAAGGCCTAAACCACTGATTGAGCACCTGGAGAAAAGACCCGGTCAGCCCTGGAAGCACAGGTGAAGGTAATTCACCAGTGCTCCACCCCTCTTAGACCTTATTTAAGGTCTGACTGCCACTGAGGAAGGGTTTCTTGCTGGAGATCTCTCCTTTGTGGGGTCTTTCTGTGAGCCTAGGTCTTCAGAGGAGGATGAGCATCCTTCTTTTTGTAATGCCTCATTTCCTGGTCCTGCTGTTTCACCATCTATATGGCAATTGTCACTTGTACAACATAAAGTCATAAGAGAAAACCAGGGTGGAAAGTTTGTGTAGAGTTTTCTTGTACAATTTTACATATTTATTGTACAATCTTTTTTTTCCTCCTGTTAGTCCCCTTCCATCCCAACTTCTTATCAAATCAGTAAACTGGCTCCAGCATTTCATGACATGTTTTTAAGGAGTACCTTTTCAGTGCTCAAAGAACCTAACCAAGTAAGTTGTCTAGTCCATATGGCAAATCATTCCTTTTTCTTTTCAAGCATGTCTTTCATCTGCTCAGAATAGGTCACCTTCTAAAAAAGTTTTATGTAAAGAAAACAAAAATAAAGAGTTGCAGAGAGTGGTTTTAATAGCTTAGTTCTCCTTAAATCCTTTCTTCTGTGATACAAACATCGTTTCATTCTTTTATTATTTACAAGTGATAATGTTAACTAAATTTACTTCAGATTCAGATGAAATATTTCTTTTGATAGACCACATAATTCTGTGATATTTAGCTAGATCTAATAGAAGAATTAAAGGCATGTAAAGTAGAAGTTCATTGGAATTAGTGTTGACCTAAGGAGACAAATATCTTTTTGAGCACAGTGTGAAACTCATTATTGTATTACATATTGAGTAATACCTGTATTCTATAATAAAATCATTATGGGAAGAATTAAGATTTTTTTTTGTCTATTTATGAAATAAATTTTAGAAAGAGAAACATATTTAAACATGTCACATTTTATGTGAAAGTTCTGACATTATATTATTATTAAATACACTGAAGTGATTTATCCTGATTCCAGTTTCTCAAAAACAAGAATAATTTTTTATTTTTTTTTCAGAAGAGAAACTGTAAAGCTCAACAGCAGAACAGCTTTTCAGAAATTAAGTTTCATAAATAATGTCCAGTTAATTATTCATTTTTTAACATATTAGGGGAAAAATAGTTGGTAAAGAAAAATATTGCCATATATGTCTTAAGCTGTGGCAACCCCAAAGTAGAACTTAAAGTATTTGTCTTGTAATCTCTATAACTATTAGCTTCTGCCCCCCTTTGAAATGGTCTATTGCTTTGATTGCAAAGATGACTTTTTGGATTTATGACATCCTGTATTAGACTAATGAAAAATATTGTGGTAGAGGACAAGAAATATTTGATAGAAACACACTTCTAACAAGAATACGTTCACCTAAGGGTGAAACCATTGGTTAAATGGATGCTAGAAAACTTATTTCAAACCTGGGAATCTTACAGCTGTTTGTATGAACAGGATTCCTTTTGAAAATCCAAACAGATCTTCAATTTTCTGTTATAACTGCTAGGTACGGATCTTTAAATCCTGATAGCAGATTGGAGCTTATTTAGAGAGCACCACAAGAAGAAAATCTAAGATTCTGTTTACTTTTTTCCAATGCACTACTAATTTGTGCACCTCAAAATCAATTTGTGTCAAATTAATGCATGGTAGATGGTAATGACTGGAGGACTACACTGAACAAAAGCAGTAACATGGACTTATCCACAGTTGTTTGTGTTGTTCTTCTTGCTGTTTTCTGGAGCTAAAATTTGTTATAGAGGGAAAAAATATATGACATTTGTGTGAGACAATAGGGGATCAGACTCAGCCAGCACAGTTTTATGACAGGCAGGTCCTGCTCAACCAACCTCTTCTCCTTCTATGAAAAGGTGACTTACCCAGTGGATAACTGAAAGGCTGTGGATCTAGTCTACATAGACATTTTCAAAACTTTTGTATCTGTCTCCGTCTCCCCACACTATTCTACTGAAGAAGCTGGCAGCCCATGGCTTAGACAGATGTACTCTTCAGTGGATAAAATACTGGATGGAGAGCCAAGCCTGAAGAGTGGTATGAATGGCATTAAATCCAGCTGGTGACCAGTCATGAGTGGTGTTCGTCAGGGGTCAGAAATGGGGCCAGCCCTGTTTAATATCTTCATGACCTATCTGGATGAGGGGATTGAGAGCACCTTCAGTATGTTTGTAGAAGACATCAAGCTGGGAGGAAGCATTGATCTGCCTCGGGGTGGGAAGGCCCTACAGAGGGATCTGGACGGATTGGATCACTGGGCTGAGGCAAAGGGGATGAACTTCAACAAGACTTAATGCTGGATTCTGCACTTTGGTCACAATAAACTCATGCAGCTAGTGTGTCTGGAAATCTGCACTGAGGAAAAGAACCATAGAATCGTAGAATCATAGAATCCTTAGAGTTGGAAGGGATCTCTGAGGGCCATCTAGTCCAACTCCCCCCCCTTCTATGAATAGGGATATTACAGCTATATATCAGGTTACCCAGGGGCTTATCCAGCCTTGCCTTGAAAGTTTCCAGGGACAGGGCATCAACCACAACACTAAGTAACCTATTCCAGTGCCTCACTACTCTCACTGGGAAAGGTTTTCCTTATATCTAACCTAAATCTAACCTTCCTGAGCTTGAAGCTATTTCCCCTTGTTCTATTGCCAGAGACCCTGCTGAAAAGTCTGTCCCTTTCTTTTCTAGAGCTCCTTTTTAGATACTGTGAAAGACAGCTATCAGGTCACCTCATATCACCTCCAGGCTGAAGAGCCCCAGCTCTCTCAGCCTGTCCTCCTCATAGGAGAGGTGTTCCATTCTGTGGATCACTTTTGTGGCCCTTCTCTAGATGTGCTCCAGTAGATCTATGTCTCTCCTGTATTGAGGACTACACACCTGGACACAGTACTCCAGGTGAGACCTCACCAGTGCAGAGCAGAGGGGCAGGATCACCTCCCTTGACCTGCTGGTCATGCATCTTTTGATGTAGCCCAGGATATGGTTGGCTTTCTGGGCTGCAGGGGCACATTGCTGGCTCATGCCAAGCTTCCCATCCACCAGTACCCCCAGGTCTTTTTTGGCAGGGGTGTGCTCAATCCTTTCATCCTCCAGTTTGTATTGGTTATGGGGGTTCCCTCAACCCAAATGCAAGAACTTGCACTTGGATTTATTGAACCTTGTGAGGTTTACTTGGGCCCACTGCTCAAGCCTGTCTAGGTCGCTCTGAATGGCATCCTGTCCTTCTGATGTGTCAACCACACCCCACAGCTTGATGTCATCAGCAAACTTGCTGAGGGTGCACTCAACCCCACTGGTGGTGTCACTGGTGAAGATATTAAAGAGTATCAGCCCCAACACTGACTCCTGGGGGAAACCACTTGTCACCAACCTCCATTCAGTCATTGAGCCATTGACCACCACTCTCTGGACTCAATCCTGCAGCCAGCTCTTCATCCATTAAATGGTCCGCCCATCAAATCCACATCTTTTCAGTTTGGAGAGGAGGATGTGGTGAGGTACCATGTCAAAGGTCTTACTGAAGTCAGGATAGATCACATCAATGGCTCTTTCCTTGTCCAATGATGCAGTGACACCATCATAAAAGGCCACCAGGCTTTGCCCTTGGTGAAGCCATGCTGGCTCTCCTGTAACACCTCCCTGCCTTCCACATGCCTTAGCATAGCTTCCAGGAGGATCTGTTCCATGATCCTCCCTGGCACAGAGGTGAGACTGACAGGTTGGTAGTTCCCAGTTTACCCTTTTTAAAAATGGGCATGATGTTTCTTTTTTTCTAGTCACTAGACTTTACCTGATTGCCATGACTTCTGAAATATCAGAGAGAGTGACTTTGCAACCACTTCCTTAGGACTGTGAGATTCATCTCATCAGGACCTATAGGCTTGTGGATGTTCAGGTTCTTCAGGTGGTCACGAATCTGATCTTCGCTTACAGTGGGAGGGGTGTTGCTTCTCCAATCCCCTCCTACCATACCAATGTTTGAGGGCTGTGTGGCGAGCAGTTATCAGGGGAGATAGAGGCAAAAAAGTTAAGTACCTCAGCCTTCTCCTTGTCTGTTGTTGGAATTGTGCTTTTACTGCACGAAAAAGACATCCTTGACAATTTTCCAATCATACACATTAACCAGGCTGATTTATGCATCCTTAGCTCTTGCTTTCCTTTTTTTTTTTTTTTTTTCACTCATTTCCCAGTTCTATTTTTCTGTGTTTGCAGTGAGTTCCTTCTTTTCTTTTTTTTTAGTAGAAGAAAACAGGTGAGTTGAAGCTGCTGATTAAGAAGTGGCTTCTTGTAGTACTTTACAGGAAAGTATAAGCCCAATGACAGGTGTAGAAAGGATAGGAAGAAAGACTATCAGGGATAACAGACTTCCCAGACTTTCAGATGTGAGATTAGGAAAGCCTAGGTACAGATGGAATGGAACTTGGTGAGGGATATTAAAAACAACAAGAAAGGGTTCTACAGGTACATGGGTCAGAAAAGACAGGCCAAAGAGAGCATATCTCCCCTGCTAAATGGGAAAGAACTGTCTACAACAGGTAATGGTGAAGGCTAAGGTACTCAATGAGTTCTTTAGCTCAGTTTTCAGTGGCCGCCAGGATTCTCATGTCCATGAACCTCATATGTCTGAACCTGAAACATCACTCCTATTTACAAGAAAGGGAGAAAGAAGGTTTCAGGGAGCTACATGCTGGTGAGCCTCACCTCTGTGCCTGGGAAGACCATGGAACAGATCCTCCTGGAGGACATGTTAAGGCACATGAGGAATGAGTGGGTGATCTGAGACAGCCAGCATGGCTTCACCAAGGAAAGGTCATGCCTGACTGATCTAGTGGCCTTCTATGATGGAGTGGTGGCAATGGTGGACAAAGGGAAGGCAATTGATGTCATCTACCTGGACTTCCGCAAGGCCTTGGTCATAGTCCCCCACCACATCCTTATCTCTAAATTGGAGAGATATGGATTTGAAGAGTGGACATCTTTCAGTGGATAAGGAATTGGTTAGAAGGTTGCAGCCTGAGTGTTGTGGTCAGTGGCTCTATGTCCAGCTGGAGGTTGGTAATGAGCAGTTTCCCCCAAGTGTCTGTCCTGGGTCTGGTACTCTAACATCTTCATCAGTGACATATATGATGGGATTGAGTGCACCCTCACTAAGTTTGCAGAGAAGTGCAGTTGATACGGCAGAAGGGATACTATCCAGAGGGACCTTGATAAACTTGAAAGATGGATCCTTGTAAACCTAATGAGGTTCAAGAAATTAAAGGGCAAAGTTTTGCCCTTGGGTTGAGGTAATTCCAGACAAGTATACAAACTTGGAGAAGTACTTCTTGAAACTAACCTTGCTGAGAAGGACTTAGAAGGTCCTGGTAGATGAAAAACTTAACATGAGCCAGAAGTGTGGTATCCTGGGTTCCATCAGCAGAAGAGGGGTGGCCAGCCGGATGAGGGAGGTGATTGTTCCCCTCTATTCTGCCCTCGTGATGCCCCAGTGGGAGTACTATGTCTAAGTCTGGGAAGGATAGGAAGCTTATGGAGAGGGTCCAGAGGAGGGCCATGAGGATGATCCAAGGACTCAAGCATCTCTCCTATGAAGACAGACTGAAGGAACTGAGCTTGTTCAGCCTGGAAAAGAGAAGGCTGTGGGGAGACTTCATTGAGGCTTTCCAATATATAAAGGGAATTCATAAACATGAGGGAAATCAACTTTTTACACAGGTAGGTAGTGATAGGACAAGGGGGAATGGTTTTAAACTAAAGGAAGGGAGATTTAGATTGGATGTCAGGGGCAAGTTTTTTACTGAGAGTGATGAGATGCTAGAACAGGTTACTCAGACAGGTGGTGGATGCCCCACCCCTGGAGGTATTTAAAGTCAGTTTGAATGGGGCCCTGGACAATCTGATCTAGTACTTGACTTAGCGGCTGGTGACCCTGCCTGAGGCAGGGGATTTGGAACTTGATGATCCTTGAGGTCCTTTCCAACCCAAGCTGTCCTGTGATTCTATGATTCGCCCTTTTTCTAGAACCATGATGAAGCCCTTGCTGGCTCCTTCACTGTGAATCGTGGGTTCCATGTTCATCCCTTACTCTTGTTAATTTTTTAAAATCTCACTGTTGGCTAACTTGTCAATCAGACTCCCACTTGTAGGATTTTGGTAAGGCCCTCTGTTCTTAGTGCAGCTCTTTGCCTTTTTCTGGGCTCTCTAGCACAGGTAAAATTCTTCAGGGAGTTGGTCTTCCTCTGTATAGCCTACTTTGGCATATATCAATATATTCAACTTCTCCATGAGTGAAATCAGCAAAAAATGCTTGTTTACTCCCTCTTCTTTTACTCCTATGTCAAGTAAATCCCCATTTTATTTTGTAGTGTTTATATATTTGTTTAAAAATTTTTACTCCTTCCAGAGCATCATGGAAGACAAAAGAGAAGAAGTCTAAAGTGTAATCTTGTTTTCACTCCAGTAACCACATTCTGTACACCAGTTTAGGTATACATGGCTTAGAAATATCCCAAACTTTCATTTGCTATCTAGACAAACTGAATAACTTATAATGAAGCTGTATTGGATGACATTTACTTTTAAAACAAACCATCTAACAGAACTCAGATATTTCCTTTCTGGCAGCTGATATAATCTGACTTTTTAATGAGGGTGAGAAGCTTATGAATGTGAATTAAGAAACATTTTTGTATTTAAAGATTGACTGTCAGAAGGTCAGGAGATCTGATGTGATTTAGATCATCTGTTCTTTTTCAACATCAACTAAAGAGACCTATTAGAGATCATCCTGAAATCTGCAGTAATAGAGCAAGAAAATTTCAGTTTTTACTCTAAGAAAGATTAGAACAGCATGAAATAATAGAAATAGCAGCATTTCGTTGGGACTGGAGAATCACAGGAACAGTAATTGTTATGGGTCCCTTTTATGAATCCCTTTTATACAACTTCCCTGATAGAAGTTCAGAAGGGATGATTCTGTGTAAGTGTATGTGTATACATATGTGGATATGCAGAAAATATAGGTGTGCAAACCTCACACAGAAACCTTACAATTTAATATAACTGAGAGGAAAAGAGAAAAGGAGCTTTTATAATGACCAGTAGCTTTTCTGCCTTGATATCTTTTCCTTTTCAGTTACTCAGAATGAATCCCAGAGCTCAATCAAGGCCTCTCGGCAACACAGGCAAAATTAAATTTTGCAGCTCCATGGGTGTGAAGCTGAGAAGGGCTGGAGCAGGAACACAGAGCCACAGGGGAGCTGCGGGGAGCTTGACTGCTTGCTCTTGCTCCTGCTGCCTGGCAGATGGGAGGCTGTGAGTAACAACTGCTTCCACACCAGCAGCCGCTGCCCGCCCACTTTCCAGAATGCTGGCATAGATAAATCACGTATCGGGGTCAGGGGCATTGTTGGCATGCCCACTTTGCCTCTGTCTACAGACAAGTTATTCTATGCATTTTTGTTACATATGTTTCCTGCATAACATTGCAACACTAATGTGAATGATCTTAAAAAAACCTGTTTATAGGATATCATGAAGTATAATATCAGTTTTGTTCTTTTGTATTTCTAAAACATGTTGATGATAACACAAGTGTCTTTTTATTAGTCTTTTTAGTTTGCAGCATTTTTGTATTCTTTGAAACTAAATGAGGAAAGAATGAACAAAAATGCGTATTTCCTGAAAAGGTCCTGAGTAAATGAACTCTTTGTCTTTTGTTTCAACAGGCTGCTAAATTAAAATATATTCATTCTCCAACAACAATACACCCTCCCCAAAAGAAAGAAAAATATGATATTATGCAAATTTATAAATTCTGGACATAGAGAATCACAGAATCATATGCCCAGGGATGAGGCATTCACCACCTCTCTGGGCAACCTGTTCCAGTGCTTCACCATCCTTATTGTAAAAAGCTTCTACCTTATATCCAATCTAAATTTCCTCTTTTAGTTTGAAACCATTTCCCCTTGTCCTGTTGCAATAGACTGTGCTAAAGAGTCTGACCCCTTCTTTCTTACAGCTCCCCTTTAGATACCGGAAGGCCATTACCAGGTCTCCTGGAGGCTTCTCTTTTCCAGGCTTAGCAGTTCTAGCTCTCTGGATATTTGGATATTTTTGTGTCCAAAGAACATGTTCTTGAGGAAGTTCTGATTAGAAATTGAGTTCGTTTTCACAAGATAAAAGATCCTTCTTAGTCATATAATTTATTTGAATCCTAATCCATCAAGCAGACGATGTCCATTACATTTTAGAATACTATTTTCAGTGCATGTGATACTGGAGATATTAAACATTCCCACAGACTTTTCAAATATTTTCAAATAATCACATTTCCACAATTCTTTGAGTTACTCTAAGAGTCTGAACTACTGCTATTCAGTTTGCCAGATTGTATTTAACTGAGATCGGTGCCAAAGTACTTTCAATACGGATTTTGTGTTGAAAACTCTCCCTTAAATCTGTTTTTCATTAATAAGATTTCAAGAATCAGGTGGTTTCCTTGTTCAGAAGCCCAGTTGTTTCTGTATTCCTGCTCTTAGTTGCATGTATTATTAGAAAACAATCTTATATAGATTACTTTTGATAGCTACAGGAATAAGAACCACCTGTTGTTTTCGAAGACTTAAAAATTCTGATTAACTGTTCCTTAATCCATCACTAACAATATAATATTTTTTTAATTGTGTATAATATATTCTTAAATATATTATATGAAAATCATATATATATGTACACACATACAGATATAAATGTAAAACATATGTATGATCTACCTCATGGACTCATTTTAATTTTCCTATAAATTAGACTTGGAATAGAGAAGATTAAAAAACCCTCCCCTTGTCATTTCTCCTCAAGACTGATTCACTTAAATCTTTAAAGCCAGACACCACATTCGAAGGATTATGGAGATATTCAATCAAGAACATGTTTCTCCTATATTTTAATCAGCAATAAAAAGCTATTAGTGGTAGAATTTAAAATTTGTACTGGTTTTCAGAGTAGCACTCCATGAAAATAAAAAGGGAAGTCACCACAGACTGTTAATGTTTTTAAAGGAGTCATTTTCATCCAGTAGTACTGGGCTGTTTCCAATTTGCTTCTGAATGTCTAGCTTTATCAGAAATTAGGTAAGGAAGCAGGACAATAAGTGCACATGTCACTGTACTTCAGGAAAGAAACTGAAAGTTTGAGTTAAGCAGCATGGAGTCAGGAAAAAAACAATTCAAAATCTATCATCTACACAGAAACCTACTGGAGAATGTTAAATCTTCAAATTTTCTTTTTTTTTTGAGGTTTACATGTGCCTAAATTCAGGTGAATTAAGGTGTTATTTTATTGCTGTTTATTTATTTGTTTGTTTTAACCAAGCAGATTTATCCTTTATATCTATTTGCTTCCTAGGGATTAATGATATTTGAACTATTTGGCTGGGAGAGATTTTCATTTACTCAGTCATTCATTTTAGTTCGTCATTTCTTCTCTTTTCTGTAACCTCATTACAAACCATAACTAACCATGACATCTTTATGCTGTGGCCAGAAGAGTGGAACAGGTCCCTTTGAAACTAATTTTGATTCTGTTCTTTATTTCCTCTGTTCAGTACAGACGAAGTAAAAGCATGATAATCATTATTTGGAGAAGTATGGATAAATTCCAGCTAATAAAACTTTGCCAATAATTTTCTGGGAAAAAGAGCAGTAATATCTTTGGCATTTTTAAGTTTATCTCATCGACCATATACAGACTTGCTTTTAGGACATACTATTCTACATTGAAGTTTTGAAAGCCAGAGCTACTAGTAGTGTGATTCAAAATTTGTTGTTGAAAATGATATTAACATATAGTTAAATGCACACAACATTTGTGGAGAATGTAAGTCAGAAAAATAAAAGAATCGATCACTGGAAGTTCAGCAAGCTGAACAAACATCTTGAAATCAAAATTGTTATTGTTGAACTGAAAAAAAATTGAGTGATTTCATAAGATCAAAGAGGAAGAATTACATTCTCAACAACATAAATAATTGCTTGTAACATATTTTCTTCAGCACAGGGCATTTTAGCAAAGGAATATCACCTGTACAGATCTTACCTTGAACTGTACACTATTCTCTTTAACAAGATTTATATCTGCAGCTATTACATTTATTTTGCTACTACATTACATAAAAAAATGAGTGGCTTACTCTTATTGTTTAGAGGAATTTAAACATATATATGAACTTTCTGGTCCAGTTTGGGGGTTGGGAAGGAGGGGGAAAGAGTGAAAGAAGTGAATGAGCTTGTTTTCTTGTGTTGCTATCAAAAAGTCAATATTTCTGGAACTGATCTAATGTATGGTACAACAGTAACCTGGAAGTAACACTATACTGATGAAGAGTGAATCAGTGTATTCATGGAATTTTACCTTCTAGATAACTTTCAGATGTTTAATATCTGACTTGATTGTTCCAATCAGTACAAATTTGTATGTTAGTTGTCTGAAAAAAAAAATTCTTTTATCATTTTTCAAGTATGGTGTGGCATGAGAGGGGGTCTTAACAACATTTAGAAATATCTAACGGGTGTTGTCAAGAGGATGACATCAAGCTCTTTTCAGTGGTGCCCAGTAACAGGACAAGAGGCAATTGGAAAAAACTGGAATGCAGGAAGTTCCATATGAACATGAGGAAAAACTTACTTACTCTGAGGTTAACAGAGCATTGCAACAAGCTGCCCAGAGAGACTGTGGAGTCTTCTTCTCTGGAGATATTCAAAACTGGTCTGGATGCTTTCCTGTGTAATCTGCTCTAGGGAATCTTCTTCAGCAGGGAGGTTGGATTACATGATCTTCAGAGGTGCCTTCCAAACCTTACAATTCTGTGAAGTGATGTGGCATTTGATGTGGAATAAGTGAAAATTAGAGGTAGAGAAGTTGTTTTAAATGAAATGCTTGTTAACAAAGCAATTGGGAAAATCAAAGAACCCCAGAACTCTGAGAAAATTCATGTCCTGGTTATACATCAAAGAAAGTCATTTTTCACTGGTTTTAAAAAGAATGATTGTTATATGTTTGTCTCAGTGTCAATTTGCTAAGTAGCTCAGGCAGGTAGAGCAACATGTTGGTCTTCCTGTTCGTAACAGCCTCATGGATCTGAGGCTTGCTATTCCTGAATCATGGATTTATTTTCCCGATTCTGAAAGTAAGCAATGGAAATCAGGTAAATTCTTTATCATAACATGAACTTCTTTATCAAGATCAGCATACTTCAATTACAGTGTTGATGAATAAATCTACAGCTCTTAAAATATATTTCTACTTTTGTTTCTACTTCTACAAAATAAAACCATATATTTATATGCTGTGGAATATAAGTATAAAATTAGCTAGCCAGGATAATTTCATCTACGCAAGGCAGTCATTAATCCATGAATAGAAAGACAAGCTAAAAACAAGAGTTATCTAATCTCTAAACAGTGTTATAAAAATTGGTGAGTAATTGGTGTGCTTGTAGTCTGCCATAAGCTAGTTGCAAGTAAGAAAACATCAGAAAATATTTAAGTTGTAAATGAAGTAATATCTTTAATTTCATTCTTTTTTTTTTTTTTCTGCATTGTGCAAAATTGTTTTCTTTTTTTCTTAAAAGGAACAAGATGAAATTCCATCTTCAACAAGAATGAAAGTCTATTTAATTCTTCAAAAAAAAAAAAAGTAGAATTTTCCCTCTACTGTCTAAAACTGAAAAGATATTTCTTCTTTTAAAAGTGTCTCTGAGACTAAAAACATGGAAATATACACTGAAAATTTTAGTTACGTTTTGAATGATATTGCAGCTATCTTACCTTTCTCTATAGACTTAATAAAAGCCTTCTTTTATGACAGAGTGATATAGTAGAATTAAACCACTACTAACTTGATACTGAAACTTAAGTAAAATTTATAATTTTATTCTAAGCGATAGTAAGATTATCAATACCAATTTTAATGTTATGGACAATAAATTTTCTATATATCCTCCTTTCACTTATCTGAAGATTAAATGCTGACACACATGAATGTAATTTTCATATCGACAATTTATCTAGATAAGACAGCACAATCTGAAAGATTTTCTTTAGACACATTCTTCACTATTATGAAGCCAATATTTTAATGCATTGAATTATGAGGGTGACTCTGAATGTAATGTTTCCTATTTTATGATGTAAGCCCAGAACCTCAGAGGCAGATGTTGGTAGTATGGCAGTAGTGGTTGAATCTTCCCACCAATATCCCATTACATTTTCTTGTCATGTGACAGATGGCAGCAGAGGGACAATCTGACTGGAGTCTGACATGGAAGTGCATATGAAGCAAAGGGGTATCACTGAATATCTCCATGCAGAAAAAATTGCACACATTGATATTCACTGATGCTTGCCAAATGTTTATAGAGACTGAACATTGAATGTGAGCACAGTGAAGCGGTGGGTGCTGTGACTCAGCAGTGGTGACAGTGGGTCACCTCAGTTGGTGCGGGTTGTTATGAGAATAGTATGCAGGCTCTTGTTCATTGGTGATGAAAATGCATAGCTAATGGTGGTGACTATGCTGAAAAATAGTGTTTTGTAGCTGAGAAATTGCTCATTCAAATAGAGTCATTGTGCTCATTGTATCTGCTATAGTTTCCATGGAAATAAATAGGAGGCATTTCTTTTGGAGAGACCTATATACACACATTTATACAAACTGGTATTCCAGCAAAATCCTAATACATGAATGTATAAAATGATCGTTGCTTTTTGGAAAAAAATCTTCAGTTTGTGAATTCTTTCAGTAAACAAAAATAGTACAAAATACAGGCAAATTCAGACAGTTTCTACCACTGGCCGGTGACTCACTGTTTTTTTTTTCACATTCCAGCTTAATGGACTCATTGTAATGCTTGGAGAAATCAAGTCCAATTTACCATGGGGAACAACCCCAATGTTTTATTACTTTCCCCATCAGAAAGATATCTAGAATAATACCATCAATATCACTGCTGTTTTTCAGACGTATTTTTGTGTGTGCTTCTTGAAATCCTTGGCTTTAACAATATTTCCTTAGCAGGAGAAGTGGGATTTTAAAACCTCCATGGGAAAATAAATTTTTTCAAATATGTTTTAAAAAACAAATAAACAGATGCTATTTCAAGACTCCCTCCACCTACTACGAGGCACATCCAATTTTCTACACCTGTATGCCTTTTTTTTTTTTCTTGGACATCCTTATTCTCCTTTAAGTCATCCAGCTTCTGCCTTGCTAGTGACATTAACTTCCCAGTATCTGTGCCAGTGTTGTTTGTCAGGAGCTAGGCTTCCTAACAACGCATTACACTTTTTCAAGGTGGAAGAGCATTGAATGTAAACAAATGTAATGTTTTATAAGCATTAGTCGGAGATAAATGTTTACATGTTCTATTTAGAAAGAGTGAGTAAACAATATGGTATGATTAACCTATTTAAACAAATCAAAGATTGGAATTCATTCAGTGTTAATATACATTGATAGGAGTGTCCAGAGATGCCTTCTACACTGTTTGATAAGTGACATAAACACAAAATCTCAGTCCCAAGGAACATGGGATGTAACATGAAACAAAAAGACCATAAGTGATACTTGCAAACTGCAGACATGAAGGAGATGTGAATCGGAATAGTTCTGTATGATAGCTACACAAGTTTATTTTCCTTAAGTAAATATCATCACTGCCAGACTGCAGTTCACCTGAGTAATATTAGTAGCTGATCCTTGCAGGATATAATGTGGTATGCTTTCCTCAGGAACTACTACCACGTAAGAGAAGAGGGGACTATTATTTGCAGAAGCATATGGAGTGTTTTGATACTACTGAATATTCACACACTTTAGGGTAGACCACTATGGAGTTCAAGGAAAAAGCAAAAAAAATTGATTAAACAGAAAGGTTATAGTTGTGAAGGGCACTGAAGGTGGGCATAAGAAATTTGCATATGATGCTATGGAAAATGAGGAGATAATAAAGACATTCAGATAGGAATAATATAGAGTGACAAGCAAAGAGGTTGCTCTTAGATGATGCATTTTGAAGGGATTGAAAAGTTCCCAACTTGCATAATGACGTGTTAGAGTTGAGCACTTTGAAGGTCAAAGCAATGTTTTTATCTGTGAACCTTCTGGTACCCGCGAATTATCCTTAAACCAACAAATTCACCAGGGTTAAAATAAATTTCCTCAAGGTCAGCACATCCTACAAATAGAATAACATGCATGCTTCTTTGGCTAACATTATCTCAAATTAACACAGTATCCAACCTATAAGTGACTGCATGTTTAGTGCACTGGAGGGAAAAAGAGTTTACATGAGTAAAATCAAAATAAAACTGCTTTAAAGAGTAAATAAATGAGTCGTTACTTTGTGTCTGATATTTGTCAAAAGGCCAGGGAGATAAAGACTTGGATTTTCATGCAAGGATCATCAATACTTTTGGCATCTATCATGTTCAGGGCTCATCTTGTTTTGATGGTTACATACAACGGCTGTATTTATGTGCAGTGCAGCCCTGTAGGAGTGGATTTAAAGACTAAAGCAGCAGCTGCGAAGAATTTAATTGACATGCAATAAGTATATCAGGAGAGTTTACTTCACATGCCTTTCAGACTCCAAGGTCCCATGGAGCCAGTGTTCACCAGCACCTTGTGGAAGTTGGATGTGGTTGTATTCCTAGTGAACATGTGTTCTGATTTTGCTCTGTCTGAAAGGAAACCAGTTCATGAACTTTGTGATGCTCGGTGATGTGAACAGAGATCCAGAGATCTGAGTCAAAAGTGCACACATGATCTGAACCAAAATAATGTATGCACCGCACTTAGTGACAAGGCACGTAGATTCACAGATGTGGATCTGGCCCTCACACTGATGAAAACCACTTTCTCTCTATAGCTTATACAGCTTGC
>JANHGO010006765.1:0-67538 GCA_024606505.1 Aquila spilogaster
ACACTGGCAGTCAGTGCTTTCCCAGAGACGGAACGTATCATGGCGCTCGTCCTCGGCAGAGCCTCTTTCCGGAAAGGGCGCCCTGCCCGCCGGCCTCTTTGTTAGGCACCGGCCTGCGCTAGCGCGCAGGAGCAATGGCTCCCCCCGACAGCCGGCACCCAGCTGAACGGGCTGGCGCTGCCGATGGGGACAGCGCTTCTACCGACTTGCGGGGGCTCGCTGTTAATTGCGGGTGTTTAAAATGTATTGCCGTGTTGGCCGAATGAGAGTGGAGAGTCGGTGCTTTCGGTAGGGTTTGTCCTGTCCGTAAGTACCGCCGCCCAGACGGCTGTCAGGGGGACCGCCGCTCCTCGTTCGTCGCCTTTGTCGTACTGTGACGCTGCCGATACCGCTGCTCGTCGCTGGAGCTGGGCTCCCCATTCCCGCTGCCATTGATGGCTGCGACCATTGCTGCCACCGTGCACGTGGGCCCCTGGCTGCGTGGGGTGCTGCAGGACATGCTCTTCTCAAAATCCAAGAGCCATGGAATGGCCTGTACTGATTGCTGGCTTCTTCCGGCTGTGGCGGTGCTGTTGGCACTGCACGGTGGCTGCTGGCACACTGCTCTCCCAGCACCACTGGGAGCCCATGGGCTGCACAGGGTGGGCTCTGGGTGAAGCTGTGGGAGCTGTGTGCTGGCTGCTGCTGCTGCACCTCGGGCTGGTGCAGCGCGTTGGAAGTCAAGGGAAAGTGTTCTTTGTAGAATTACGGTTTACCTTCATCAGACATCATGATTTGAGATAAACTAAGTGAAAGATGGCTTGAGTTGAAGAAAGGGTGATATCGCTTCTTTTGAGAGTGCTGAAGCAAAACTTTTCTTCTGCTTCAAACGCTTTCCAGGTGAGATTTTCATCAGATGATTTCAGGCCGACATGCATGGTACTGCCTCACCTCTGTGCAGAAGCTCCAAGTGGCGTTACTCACTTTGGCTTTTTTAACCTTACCTTAAGGAAATGAGAGTTTACCAGTCAGTGTACACGTGTCACAGACACTATTGCTCATGCGATTGCTTGGATTCTTTCCCAGCCAATCACGAATATTCACAAACGGAATATTCGGCTTTCAGGGGAATCTCGGTATCCTGACAGCTAGTTGTAAAATGAAAGCAGGGAGTGAGCATGCTATTAGTTGGGGAAACAAAACATTTTGCAAGGAACTTGCTCACCAACATGGACTCTTGCCGTCAGTCAGCCACGAGGCAATTTCTCCTGGTGCTCGTTAACAAAACTTGTGAGTTCTGCATTATCTCATCAGTCAGGTTGGCACTCACATCCAATTACTGCTTGAACTTGCTCCAATTAAGAACATCAAGTGTCTGAGATGTAGCTATTCAAATTCATAAATTCTCTTCTGCTGTTTTACTTTGCAAAAACTAAAACCAGAAATCTGCTGTGTGACATCCACTGAAACTGTTAATAGGTACAACTGGGTACCAACATGTGAGCGGTTTCTGGAATATGCATGAACGGCAAACAGAAACCTTCCTGCTTGTATACTTCAGGGTGTCCCACAGCTGGTGTTCTCTTGGACTTGCAGTGCTGTTTGTCCATTTGAGCAGGATTTCTCATGCTACCTGTGCTTTGCTTCCTGCTGAGCTGAGGGCAGCTGGGCTGCTCATTCTGCCACAGGATTTGGCTGATTTTCCATTGATTTTTGTGGAAGCTGAGTTTGGGCATAGATGAGGAACAGTCTGTGGTTCCACCCAGGCAAAACCAGGAACACTATGATGAAAGTTTCATGAAGCTGATACCTCTCACACCTGGAGCTATGTGCTAATGTCTTTTCCTGGGGCAGGGGGATGGGACTGTCCTAGGTGTTTCAGGACCAGGAGCTTCTACTGTATCTGGCTCTGGTGTGGCTCAGCTCTATTGCTGAGAGCTGCTGCCTTGCAACCTTGGCACAGATTGTAGGATGTGAGGCAAGGTTTGTCCCTAAGGGTTTAAGGATTGTCCCTTTCTGAGCAGTGCGTGTGACTGTGGTGATCTGGGACGCGCGTGCTCCCATCGCGTCATGCAGAGTGAGCCGTGACGTGTAATGTCACCTATTTTGTATCATTTCCTGCTATTTCTTTTCCTGGGGTAAGTAAGAGTGCTGCTGCTTTTGGAACGTGCATCTGGTGCAAGTGCGAAGGTAAATATGTGTTAGAGCAGACAGAGTTTGAATGATTTTCCAAATTGACTAAGAAAGCAAAAGTGTATGAATTCAGTTCTTCTTTCACAGGTCAGACTGCCATTTCCTATTTCTGACCATTCTTATCCCCTAAGCAAAGCTGTTATTAGAGCACAAGAGATACACAGACTGATTTCTGTTTATGTACTGGGGTTCTGCTGAGCTGTAAGGATGTAGAGCAAGATGTGTACTTAGCCTGGGGAGCTCACTGTGCAAGGTGCACCAGTCTTTTTTGCCTATGCATTGTGCTGGGGTGAAGATAGCCAAAGTGTGCGGGAGAGAAGCAGCAGCCTCTCTCAGGTCTCGCAGACAGAGGGGAATATTGGCTCTTGTACTTTTCTTTCTGGGCTCTCCTGGATTTATTCTGTTCATCAGCTCTGCTATCCATAGTTGGCTGCTAGTGAACAGCTCTGGCTGCAGCGGGGATGTGCAGTTCCAGTGTCACGGGGTGGGAGTTTTGATCATGCTGAACAAAGGCATTCTTCCAAAAATAGGTGAAGCCAAAGATCTTGGATACCAAAAATAGCAGTAGAGATTCTCCTTTCTCTGACTGTTTTAGATGGATTGTTCTCTGCTGGAGGCAGCTGGAAAGTAAAAGAGCGTGATGCAGCTGTAGGCAGTGGAGTAGTGAAAGAACATACACGCAGTCACCTCTGACACGTGTGCCAGAAATGACTGCAGAAACGCACAGTAATGCAAAATGACAATGCAAACAGAAATGTGCAGTATCACCTATATCTTGCCCTAGCAGAAGTTTTGTTGTTTTCACAGCAATTGAGGAGCATGGAGAAATCTGTGTTGACAAAAAAGAGGACAAAATAAATGCCAATAAACAAAAACAGGAATGAATAAATGCCATAAAAGTTATCCTGCTGATAGCTGCTGTAAACATTTTATTGTAGCATACTCTGCTATGTGTGAATAATCCACTCTTCCCAAATGGGTGGCAATAAACTGTTCACCAGCTTTCCTCTGCACCTTCTTGCAGGTTATTCAGGTGATGGTACCAAGTTAAAACTTAATGTGTCTCTGCTGGGATTCTCCATAGGCTTTTTTATCATTAAGTTAAACTGCAGCTCTCCCATTCCCTGAGTTGGGTTTATGCACAGAGCTAATTACTTGCACTCGAGCTATTTAAGGCACCGAGCTGAGCGTGGAGCTGGAAGTCAGGAGGCAGCATGGCTCTAATCCAGGCTGTGCTGCTTGCTGAGCCACCTCAGAGAAGTTATTTAACCTCTGAGCCACTGCTTCCCTGTGGGTAATAGGAGGGATTATGATAATTGCTTTGGAAATCTTTCTTATGCTTTCAGGTGTTGAGTTTTCTTTCTTCTTCTTATTTTTTTTTTTAAGAAGGTGCAGAAGTATCTGTTCTTGAGCTGAAGAGACTCAGTCTATCCCAGGAGGCTTTTGGTACTTTGCAGGCTAATGGAAACAATGCCTCATTGGCCTGCTTGGGCCGCAGAAATGCATACATTTAAAAGGGTTTTCATGAATTGCCTACCTGGGTACCTGTGGAAGGGTGCTTAGATGCAACTGAAGGATGCACAAACAAGATGCTGTGCAAATGAGTTGTTACTGAGCTCTTTATGAAGTATAAATAAAATGTCAGAAAACTTAAACGGGTTGTGCTTTGAGCCAAATCCTGCCTCTACCACAGAAGGCTGGTTTTACATCTATTGAATTTGACTCTACCTTGAATATAAAGACCCCAAAGGCAACAAATTTGCTGTGTTTCTGCTTAGACTTTGGAGAGTATTTGGTTTTATGCATTATAAGAAGAGGTAATATTGTGTGCCGAGGAAGTAGGAAGGCTTTCATCCGAGCAAAGTGAGTGCAAAGTAAGCGTGCCTCCATACCAGATTTTGGAACATTCACAAAAGAATATCGGTACATGAGTTTTTCACTCTGTTGTGTGCTGAGCACCTCTTTTCCAAATAGCAAAATGTCGTCTTTGTCATGCTTTGTGTGATCAATCAATCAAATCAAGAGGTGGGAAAAGCTGTGACCAAACTGGAGCGGACGCCAGAGCGCTGGTGAAAAAGCTGTTTGTGGAGCTCGGTGCTGTTTGGGAGGTACAGTGTGGGCTGCAGAGTATGCCAGCAGGGCTTGGGGAAGGAATGTAACCTGGAATTTTGTGTTGGAAACATAAAGGTCGGTGTGCTACTGGAAAGTGTCCCAGTGCCAGGGTGATGGCTGTAATCTCTAGGAAATCTCTGGGTACTCCCCAGTTTTATGCAAGAGCTTGAAATGATGCAGCCTAAAGCCTGGGAATATTTGCATCTTCCCAGCATGTGGTGTATGCTCCTCATAAACATATTTTGGGAGAGGCCTGGCTCCCAAAATAGTTCAGTGTTGCTGTGGTGGTTGCAGGTGGTGATTTCCTTTTAAGTTCTTACTTTCTGTTCTGACATTTTGAGGGCAGTAATGAAGGATGAGAAGTGGAAAAGAAAACAAATTAGAAAGCTCTCACGTATGGATGTTTATAATTGCACTTGTGCGGCTCAATGGAAAAAGCCCTGTTCTACTGAAGTCAGGGAGGATTTGGCAATGCATTAAAGTTGGTGCCAGCAGCTCCTATTGCAAAACTGAGTGTTGGTGATATGGCCGTGCTTAAGGCAGGTAGTACATACCCCACAGACTGTTCTGGGACAGCACACGCATAACCATGTGCCCTGTGTGCCACAGAGGGTTTATTCCTAGGAGCAAGTTGGAAGATGAGAGGCCTTCACTCTGACAGGTGCGATTAAGGCAGTAGATCCCTGGGCTTGGGAAGCAAGAGAACTGCTCAGTTGGGTCAAGGCTTTTATCAGGGACACGAGTGTGTCCCTTTTGCTATTGTATCTCTGACATAATATAATTGTCTCTTCCTGTCTGTAGGCCATGTCAGCTCTCTGTCCTGGGTCTCTGCTTTCCCTGCTTGGTCTCGTTGAGGAGCAGCTCTTGGCATTGTCAGGATTCATAGGGAGAATAATATTGCTTTTTCAAGTGCTTAGAAAGTACAAGGGATGAAACAAATCATTTATCAATTGATTCAGAGTGTTCCTAGCTGAAAACTGGCTTATAGTCTCTTGAAGCACTAGCAGTAACTGGTTTGAGTCCTTTCCTCTTCTTGGGGAAAGGAATGTGGAACACGCCACCAGTCAGCAGGGTGGCTTCCTTCAAGAGCAGGGTTTGCAATGATGAAGTCAAGGCCAGGACTTCTTTCTTTGTGGGCAGTCTGCTCTGACTTTACATACTGCTCCACACAGCAAGCCCCTGTAGTTGCTGTAAAATGGGAAACCTGCTACCCACATAGCTACTTCACAGCTGAGGTTCATTACCTGTTAGTGCTTGAAGAAGGAGGGTTTTGACTTTTCCTCAGCATCTGGTTGGACTTGTTGCTGCTACCCATGAACATAAAGGGCTATAGTATTTCTGGGCATTCCCCCACGCTCCTGTGTTTTGTTTTCTAATACACATTTCTCTTCCTGTGTACTTTGCCTTTTGGCATCTTACTGATGTAACAGCATCTTGATATTTTACATGAGTTTCCAATTAGGTGTAGAAGAGAATAATAGTCAACTATCCTGATGTAGCGAGAAGTTAAACTGTGACTACTGTTTCATGGACTGAATGTGAAAATAGGTGATAATTGCTAACTGCTTTTTGAAGATTTTTTTAAATGTGTGAAAGGCTGTCAAGTTGTCAGTCAAGGCAAGGATTGGATAACACACCGCTCCTCTGACGGATTCCCCTTGTTATATTAAACACCCTCTTTGCTCTGCAAACTTCAGCTACTCACAGTTTGCCCTTTAATGTTTACTTTTCCCATCCTCTCTCAGGATTATTTTATCGGTATGAATATACCTGTGCAGCACGGGATAACAGATGTAATAATCATTGAAAAAAATCCCCCTAGGTGAGGTTAGCTTTGTAACATCATGATGCTCGTTAGCACTTTTCTAATGGTTCACTCTGTCCCTTGGTGATGCACCCACCTGCCCTTGTTAAAGCTGATGAGCAGTGGTATTGGCAGCAGTCCTACAAAAGCACCTGTGGCCCAAGGGGCTGGCTTTGAGTGTTGTAAAGCTGGGTAGATGTGAAGCTCTGAGTTGTGTGAACACTTGTGGTCCTTACGAGCAATTTCTGAAGCTTTTTGCCTATAACATAGAGCATTCTTTTTTCTTTATTTCCTTTTGAAGTATAATTTAAGGGAGGATTGGAGATTGTCTTTCAATCCCCCAAATTCAGAGGCATAATTTTTTTTCAGAGAAACTTAGAACAGCGACGTTTATAATAAAAGCAGAGTTCTGAGCCATGCTGAGTAGCATCTCTTCACAGTACAGTTTTTTTTAAATGTGTGAAAGATGTCAGGTTGTCAATCAAGCCAAAGACTGACTAATGCACTGGTCTTTTCATGAGTCTGGGTCTAAAGCATCGTGAAACAGAATCTGTCTCAACTCCAAGCACTGGTGACATCACAAGTAGAGCACTACAAATACACAAAAATGGTGCAGTGCAGAATAGTGATCCACCCTAGACCATTCCCCCACCTCCCTCAGTGTACGTAGATTGAAAACCATTGTGTTACCCATCATCAGGGGAGGTCTGGTGCTAACATCGTCCTTTGCTGAGGGGGAGGCAGAGGATGGAAAGCCGCCCCAGGAGTGTGCCCATCCTGCTGGAAGGGGAAATACCAGCACCGCAAAAGGTCCGAGTGCTGTATTGATTTTGACATAAATAACACTCCAAAGTGCTATGATGTCATAGCAAAGCACTACAGTCATCATGGCAAACGCTGAGAAAAATAAGAATATAGAAATAACGAGCTCCCTTGTCCTGCAGATAAATCAAAGCTTAGCCCTTGATCTCCCATTGCTCACTAGCCCGGAACATAAATCCAAGGGTTTATCATTAAGCTTAGCGGGTCATAAAATCTGGGCTATTTTGGAGGTAGTTGCAGAGATTTGCAGCCCAGGCAGAGAGCAGGCTCTAAGCTGCTGGGTCTTGTGTAACTAGGTAAATAGCAAGCTTCAAATAATGCTATAAAGCTATCAGTTGTAATAACTAATGCAGTCAGGCAAATGTTCAGGGAATGCAGCCTTGCTGATGACAAACTTGCCCATAACAGCTGTGAGGGACTCTGGTTCAGAAAGACCTTTTAATAACAAGTGTAAGTTCCTTATGCTTTACTTGAGGTCAGGTATGTGCAGATGATTTGGTTCATGCATAATGCTTTTATTCTTCAGCACAGCAAGACTTTCTTCATCATGGGCCCGAGATAGCAAGCAGCAGAAAACCAGAAATGGGCTGCAACTCGGTTACTTTGTCATTGCAGTTTAAATATTTATGACAGCGCTTCGCAGCATGCTAGTAAATGCATGATAGCCTATTATGTAAAAGTAATAAAATTTTAGAAGCAGGAGACTTCACTACCGCCCTTTGCCAGTAAATCTGTGCCATGATCCTTAGTGAGGCTGTGCGAAGGCCATGCCTTTTTTTAATCCCTCCTGTTTTTCTATGCAAAATGTGAATTAGCTGTGGTTACCAGTGCTTGTAATCACGTGTTCTTTACAGTTGTTTTCCATCACTTACTCAGACAAGACTTTTTTACAGGAACCTGGCCTGAACCAATGGATGGGAGCTTGGGCTGAAAGAAGTCCTCAATGTCTGACGCCTTCTGGGGAGCGGGCAGCTGGGCTGTAGGATATCAGGCTGGCTGCAGGTGAACAGCGGGTCTGTGGGGTGGGCAGGCGGCTTGCACGGGGACATTTCAGCCATGAGTCTTTTGAGTTAGCTAACAACTCAAACTAGCTCTTGGGGTTTTTGTTGGTTGTTGTATGAAGACCATGGGTAGCTGAGGATGCTCGGTGTACCAGGCACTTTGTGCTTTGCAGCTCCCCTGCCAGCTCCTCAAACTACAAAATTTGAATTACTTAGCAGTGAAATTTGCTATCTCCTGCATTACATTGACTGTGTTGGATTGAAATTTCTGTGAAATGATTCATTTGTTTCCCAGAAAGATTAGCAGAGAGAAGGGGAGGGGGGGTATTTACCTTTTGTAAATCGTAATGATTTTAAAAAGAAACAGTAATGCGTCTGTATTTGAAAGCCAGGAGAACAAGTGTGTAAATTGAAACTGTCAGTAGTATCTGCATGGTTCCAGATTTCAGGAACTAGCTGGGTCATTGATTCTTTGAGCTGTTTTAGCATGAAGAGTCAAATTGAATTAAATTGGATGTATGCACTTAAACTGAGGTGTGTGCAATAGTGCCTCAAGGAGTCAATGAGGGATTTTGTTCACTGCCTTAAAGATGGACGTTGCGAACCTGTGGTTAGTTACATTCAAAAACTGCAGAAAAAAGTGAAAGCTACGATGATTTGTACTTGGCATGAGAGCACTATCATCATTCATTGTGGCTTTCCAAGCAGTACAGTATGTGCTCGGGAAGATGCTTTGGTGGAGGTGTGTGCCAATAAAACCTAGCCTTGGAAGTACATTGTATGAGTGAATGAGGAAAGAAGCCGCTAGCATGAAGAGCGCAGCAACATGTAGCAGGTTCTGAGGGTGTGCGTGATGCCAGTGGCAGCGCAGGCGCTGGGTGCCCTGCAGGACTAGAGTGAGCTCTATGCACAGCTGTGGAGGAATGAAACATGCCGCAGGTACCAGCTGATTTATCTGATGTACACGCATATATATGCTTACAAAAAAAACATGAGTAAGGATCGAGACAGTTATCTTAGTCTTTACCAAAGGCATCCCAAGGATGTTGTGTGGAAGAATGAGACATGCCAAAATCAAGAATTAACAGTAAGAGCAGCGTCCCTTCCCACACACAGGTCTCTTGGGATGAGACGCACAGCCAGGTGGGCTCTGTGATCCTTCAGCTCTGACAGTGCAGGTTTTCCTCTGTTGCAGGTTTCAGGAGGCTCTACTGGAAGGTCTGGTGATGCTTTAATTCGTTTCACGCAGTTTGGAAAGCACAAGCTGCAGTGAGGCTTGTTGCCATGCTGGATGGGCATGCCAGGGATGTTGGTGTCTTTCCTGGCTTTATGACTCTGGTGCCTCAACAAGCTTCAGTTTCAGTGCAGGAATTCTGTAAACACTTCTCTTAAATGTCAGGCCTCAGGACTGAGACTGCCGATCTCCTGCCTCTGCTGGTGCTGTGGGGTCAGGGCCTGAACGTCTCCTTGTATTTGCTCTGGGTGGTGGGATGTGTGTGTGTAACTTGGTTTTGAGTTGGAGCCGCAGGGTGGAGGTTGCATGAGCAGTGTCATAAGATGTGGCTGGGTCTTGGCTCACTTCAAAAATGTATATGTCGGTTCCAAAATTCCCCATGCTTTGCTCTCTGCCTCTTACATTTCTCTTTCCTGTGAAAGTATTGACTCTTTCCGAGTTTGGCTGCTTTATATAGGCTCCTTTTCTTCCTCTCACTGCTGCTTCTCCTCTGCCCCAGTTACTAAAAGCTCCTCTGATGGATGTGTCATTTTCTTCATCAGCAGAGCTCTTGTCATCCGTAGGCTGAGAGCAGAGCCAGCTCAAGGAGGAAGAAATGACCCCACACCTCCCTTAAGTTTTCAGGTGACTGGAAGTTGTTCACTGGTTCAACAGGCATCTTTTTTCTGGCAGCATCTTCCCCTGCTCCTCTCTGGCAGGGCTTACCCCACACTGAAACAAGCGGCTCAACTGAATCAGTGGGTGAGAAATAGGCCTTGCAGTTGCTGTAGCATTCATGTCATGATTCAGTAGAGTAGTCAGTGCCTGGAGTAAGATGAACAGCTCTTCCTTGTAGAAAATAGACAGGGGCTCAACTAACCTCATCCCTGGGGGGTTTTAAAGGTGCAGCCAGCTGAAGTCCCAGGCAGCCTCCCTGCTCCTGCTGCCCATGGGGGTCCCTCAGCTGGCGTGAATCACTGGCACTGGGCAGTGTTTGGAGAGAGGGTAACAATGAAGAAAAGCCCTTAGGCTGATGCCAAGTGGCAGTATTATGAGTGACCTGGCAAATTTGTTTTCATGTAAGCTGGGCTTAATCGCTGATGCTGGCTGTACTGGCTTCCATGTCTGGCAAGGGGGCTGATCTAGACAAATGCATTTATTTTCCTGCTTTTTATTTCCCATGTTTGTGCATAGCAAGGAAGAAACAAAAGAAAGAGGGCAAATTAAGTGAATGCTGCCAGATTAATTATTCCATCTCGTTTCAACTCATATTTATAAACCTACGACTTTGGATGGGAATGTTCAAAATGATCTTTGCTCGCAGTGACCATCTTTCCATCTAATTTAAAATCATTCAACTTCTCAAGGAGCAATTATGCTCCTCACTAACAACTGAAAAGACATGACAACATCAGAAAAACTGATTATTCAAGCAGACTTTCTTCCATAAAATAGCCAACTAATCTCCCTGCTCTAGTCGTTGAGTACTATAGCAAATGTCTTCTTGAAAGAGAACTTTATTCTCAGTACGGTGGCAGTCTGCTTCTCAACACAGATTGTTCTGTGTTGTCACAGTGATGGTTTGGGGGCTCAGAAATTTTTTTTGTCTCTGTGGTTGTTCTTGCATTCACTGCTCTTTTTATCCTTTTTCTCTGTCTGATGAAAGTAATGTGCAGGGAGGAGATTTTGTGTCCTGCTTAGAAAAACAGGGAAATCTCCAAGCTCTTCTGCTGCTGTGACCGCTGCCTTTGAGGCAGTTGAGTTTGAGATTCTGCAGGAGTACAACTGTTGATGAGTGCAGTTGCCAAAGAGAGGTCCATTTGCAGGTATCTTATTTTCTTGGCAGTGTTCAAACCTTGAGAAAAGGGGTGCAAAATCTGCCAAGATAGAAGCCCTTTCTAAAATGAAAGAAATAAAAATTCCCAGCTTTTAAGTTTTCATTGTACGTTTTTAAGTTGCTGTAACTAGTGCGGTGGTGCACTTGAAGTCTTGCTGTGAACAAAAGGAAACACATCTTATTTGCAAAGCCCAGAGTGCATGGTTAGTGTAATCGAAACCGTAACTCTCTAATGAGATGGCTATTAGTCCAGATCAAGTTACTGCAGAAAAACAAAAGGAAATAAATAATGCTACAGAAAAAAAACCTCAGTAATAAGTTAAAAGTTGCAGTACAGTGTTCTGTAATATCTGTGTCTTTCTCTGCTCACCTTTCCAATATCCTCCTTGGAAAAAAAGAGGTTTAGTGCGAGAGTAAGGACTCTTCTTTCCCTTGCTTTTTGTCTCCCCTGCAGGTGTCTGACTTTCTGTTCTGGACGTTACAGCCTGCCCCAAAATTGGGATGCAGCAAGCAGAAGCAGGATTTTCCAGAGGTTAAGTTGAAATTCAGGCAAAAAGACTGATTTTGCCAGGTGGAATTGACTCTCTTCTAGCACTTGCTAGGGTCTCTGAGCCCGCTGAGTCTTACCAACCCTTTTGTAAATTCCTGATGCCTCTCCTGCAATAAGACACTTGTGCTTTTTGTCCTGACTGCTCTCCATATTAAAAAAACAGAAAAGGCGGTGAGTCATCAGTGTCCGTGCTGCCTCCAGGAGGAACATACTGCTGACACTGGCATTTATTCTTCCTTGCTGGGACAAGCAGGTTGAGGTTGATGGTTCCAAGCAGACCTCAGAGCCAAGAGGAAGGAACCATAGTTGTTTTCCAGCATGCTTTTACATTATCCTCTTTCCTCAGGTCTGTTATGTCTGTTTACTGTCCAGAGAGCACCTTGAGCACAATGGCTACTTGTTCCTTATTCTCTCTACTGTTTGTAAAGCTGATTTTGCTGGGATCTGTGTGGGGCTTTTGCTCTCTTGCCTCTGTTGTCATTGTGTAACCCCTCTTACCTTCCTGTTCCTGCACGTCTGCCCCTGCTTGGGAGTCCCTAGAAGCATCGTGCTGCAGTCCTGTTTCTCTACACTGCCTGGTCCCACTGGGATCATCAGTATTTCATCCCCTGCAGACTATCAGCCTGTTACTACTCTCTGAATGAGCATGATGGGTTATGTACAAAAATAAGCCACGTGGTCAATAGAAGAAGTGTTGGTACTGCTAAGTAAGCTGCAGTGGAGCCCTGGGCATGCACAGCCAGAGCCTGGCCCTTAGCACTGCCTCAGTGTGTGCTGTCCCGTCACTATATCTGCTGGTTTTGGTTCCCCTCTCCTTCTCTTAAGAGTTCTTGACTGTCTATTTTCATCTTAATTATTGCTGAATGTTAGGATGGTGGTTACAGGGAACTGTTCATAACACTTTTAAGATTTCTTTTCTGATCATGAAGTTAATGGAGATGTAGTTGCTGTGTGTACAACACTAAGGTTGCTGTCTCTGCCCTGTGAGCTGGTATGTGTTTCTCAGTGTGAAATTTTGCCATTTTGGAAAGGTTTCTTTTGACTGAGAAGCAGTTGCTTCTAATGTCAGCAAGTTCAGGCTCTGCAGACACGGGCCATTGAGATGGTGACCCAGTCAACATGGAAGTAATTGGGATTTTCCATTATGAAAGAGGAGCCAGAGGATGGGATCTCAAGTCTCTGCTTAGAGGGCTGTGCTGCCACATTTCTGCTGTGGTTTCTGGAATTGAACATGGTGTTCCAGTTCACTGGGGTTGGCACATTTACATTTGAGCTTTCTTTGACATACAGCACTGTACCTGCTTTGCCATTCCTGTTTAATTTTCACTGTATATATTTTTTTCCTTGACAAGTTGTGTAGTACCCATTTACACATAGCCTGTTGTGGTAATGTGCATCTTCTTAGCACTCCTGTTCATCGTTTGGTTTTTCACCCTGAGATATACTTTCCAGTTCTCCCTTGTTCCTGGTCTTAACATTTCACTGTAATGAGCTGAGTTCTCCAAACCAGAACCATGGCCCTACTTTGCTTAGGGAATGCTGCCCTTCTTATGCAGGGCTTGACCTGCTCTTGGCCTCTGCTCAAGTGATGGCATTCTGGACTTCTTCCATGACTGTTCATTGGTGTTCTGAGCTTCTTAGAAGATGTTATGCATGAGCTGTAAATTGTGCCTGCAGGCTCCTCTCCCTCTATGTGCTGCTGATGGCTGGGTGGACTGAGTCCTCCACAGTGGTTCTCAAACACAGCATATCCTGAAGGGTGCAGAAGATGGTCCCAGATGAAGGCTGTGGTTCTTTGAGGCTCTTCTGTTCTGGATATATTTAAACAAATAGAATATTCATAATTTTAGATAAAGTTAAGAGAGGGGAAAGGAGTGGTTTCACATTTTTAATGCAAGCATTTAAAGCCAATGCAGCCTGCTGGGAAGCATCACATTAAAGTGCGTGACTTTAAAAAGAAAAAAAAGAATATCCATTTTACTTGAGTCTACAGTATGAAAGATTAGGAGTTAAGAGACAATTTTCACCCACTTTGAAAGTAACATACTTCAAATGTAATCCTTCAGTGCAGCTGCCACTTCTGCATCTCTCTCTAAAAGGCCTTTCCCATGCTGAAGAGCAACGTAAAGATGTGGGCTGCATGCTAATCCTGTTTAAGATGCCAGGCTTCCTCTCCACCCAAGGGAAGTTTTCCCATTGCCACCTCCTTGACAAGTGTTTGACTGTCTTATTTTAACACACTCTGCAGGTTCAGGGGGTGCCACTGGACAGTATAGTAGGGCTAATACTGAAAATGAAGCCAAAACAAACTGGTACATGTGAAAAGGCTGACGGCACTGATGGTGCTGTTGAGGCAGCCAGAAGCTGTAGTAGAATGCTCCTGTTAGCTGCACACTGCTGATGGTAGCTGCAGTAGTAGCTATGGGTATCCACTTATTTGGGGCTGGAAAACCATCTTGCAGAATGACTTGATCTGAAGATACTGATAAATTGGTTATGCTGAAATTTTGAGGAGTCCATTGGTGCCTGAGCTTCGTCACCACTCATTCACCACCAGAGGAGTTACTGAGGGCGTGTTACATCAACTGTCAGCACTTGGAGAGTTTGGCTGGAATGAACATGAGACTTTGCTGTCTCCTCAGCCCCCCGTCTTGGTCCAGTCTGCTACACAGCCTTCTTGTTCCCAGTTCTTGCTGCCTTCCTTTGAGAAAAGTGCCTTTGTAGGAAAGCCCTAAGTAAAACCTCCGACTTGTCATGCTCTTCTCTTTCTTCATGCGAGCATATCTTATAGTTGGAACTTCCTGATTTTGAGCTTGCTAGTGATACCTTATCATTCAAAACACATCAGCCATGCCTATAATATGCAATCTAGAGCCATTATTCTCTGTTCTCTAGAATTGATCTTCCTTTTTCCTATTTTTATACAGCGCTGCAGTCTGAGTGCACTTCTCACTTGTATTTAGTGACTTATTAAGGTTTATCCAAGTCGTGGATTCCCAGCGGATGTTCTGAGCTTGTTTCTTATTTAAAAACATCATCTAAATTCAAATCAGGAATTAACACAGTTCTGCAAATGACATTCACCTCTCTGCAGAAGGACCAGCGTTAATCCTATGCTCCACAGCAGTGGCATTTCAAGCCTTGTTTGAGGACTTCTGTAGGGTTTAAATGAGCCTTCCAAAAAGTAGAGGCTTCTTCAATAGGTAGAACTGACACTGCCTGCTTTTGGCACTGAGTGTAAACGTGGCAGAGGGGCTGTGTTAGGACGTGGGCTCCTTGCGTAGGCAGAGGAGAAGACGAGGTACTCCACAAAACCTTTCTGGGTCACTTTGTAATGGAGTTAGCAGTTGAAGAAAGAAGCTTCATATAATTCTGTTCCTAAACCACTGCTCCACTGTTGAGCCGGGGATCAGGCCTTGTTTTGCAGCGCTAAGGGAACTGATGTGATGCAGAGATCTTTAGTCTGGGACCTGAAATACAGCTCCAGTTGATCTGGTTCCCGTAGAACTTTCTGGAAATCCTCATCTTAGTCATTGGAGTTGTGGTTTTTTTTGCTTTCCTTAATAGTTATCATCAGCAGTGCGCGCTGTTAGTGTTGCGCTGCCTCTGTATGGCTGAGTGTTCCTTAGACTTAAAAACTATGAAGTAGACCTCAGGACAAGAGGAAGCTGAAATGCATCATGCTGCCCTGAAAAATATAAACCCCAAGTAGATGTGTTATTAGATCATTTTGAATCACTGCAAATGATTACTATAAACATCCATAGCTTTAAGCCATCTCCATCAAGTGCTCTGTATCTTTACCCCCTGTAACTGTTGTTATTCTGAGAATGCTGTGTTGGAAGAGCAGCCAGACAGTCTTGTTTTCCTTCGTTAGCTATTTTTATTTTACCTGGGTCGTTACTTATCAGAGAGCGCTGCTAACATTTGAAATAAACATGTTTAAACATTAATAAGCAGCATAAGAGATGCTCGTTTTGATGCTGTGTGGGCAAGCATCCGAAGGTTTTTGGAGTAGAAAAAAGATAGCAGCAAGCATTTTACTTTGTGTTTAATATCCCTCAACAGTTACTTTCCAGGTGGAAAAGCAAAGAAAGGAAATGAAAACAATTAAATGCCTATGATGTTGCCTCAACAAAAACCCAACTGAGCCAACAAAATTGTTGCTTCCCAGCAGCAGTAAAAAGAGTTCTGTATGGCACTGCCTGGCTCTGCCGTGTATGTGGCCAGCAGGACTCAGAGTGCTGTGGGCAGCCTGGTGCTGCTGAGCACTGCCCTGAGCTGATGAGGAGCAGGCGTGGTGCTGTGTGGCATCCAGGAAATGAAACTTTTACTGCTTTATTTGATAGCCCCTTCTAGAGTTTAACAGTTTGTGGTATAAAAAGGCTTTCCTCCCTGGCTCTTCCTAACCTTCAGCTTTCAGCCATGATTCCTTTTATTCCATATTAGAGATAACAAAGCTCTTTTTTACACTGTATTTTTCTTTGTGAAGGGGGTTTTACGCTGTAATCACATTACCTCTCAATCTTCCTTTAAACAGGCTGAACAGATTGAGCTCCAAATTTCTCATTCTGAGGCATTTTTCTGCCATCCAGTAATTTTTAAGGCTTTCTCTCATATCCTTCCCATTTTATCAACACCCTTTGCAAAGACTGACTGCAAAGGTGTCTGTGATGTACCAGCATCCACCTCATCAACTGCAGTGTAGGGGGCTGACATTCTCCCAGCTTGTGAGTTGCATTTCCATTTTATACGGATGCAGTTTAAGGAGAATGTGCCCTGTACCATTGGGAGGATGTGCTCCAGGTTCCTGAATCTTTCTACAGAGACGGTTTGTTACCGGCTGCTGCAGCAGGTTCTGATGCCTTCGCAGTCCTGGCAGTGTCTTTTTGTTGCTTCTTAAGTGATTAAAAAGAAGGAAGAAGTCTGACAGCGCAGAGCTGTTCCTGGAGAAAGATGGGCTACTGACTTAATGCAGGTATTCCCACCACTTTTCCTTATTTGCAGGTTTTCTGGTTTGGCGGCTCAGCTGAAGGTCAGTTGTGTGTCTAACCTTGCTGCAGGGGATGCTGCAGGGACCATTTGTTATTTTAAATCTTGCTATTTTTCAGTTGTCAAATTCAATTAAGGGAGGGTTTATATTTTCATTGGAAAAAGGCAGTGGCTGCACAAAACCTAACAATGTGAGCTGTTCCGGGATCTGATGAGTGTTTTCAGGCTTTCAGCACAGTCATCCTCCGTGGTTTTGGCAGTAACTGCAACTAGATTGTAGGGTGTTTTAATCCCATGGGTCTTGTAAAAAGCTCTTCAGGCAGACGTTTTCATGGGCTTTGTCTGCTGTGGGTGTGAAAACAAGTAACAAATGTCCCATGAATTGATCTGAAGCCACTTCCTAAGCAGGGAAGCATATGGGAACTTGGGCACTGGCGCTGACCTGCTGCTCACTGCATGCCTAGCTCCTTTGCAGTAAACTTTGCAATTTGCAAGATGCTTGCTCTTCACTTGCTGTCTCATCTGCTTTCCTGCTCCTGTTAGTGGTAAAAAGCAACTTTAAGTACCGTTATGCGTAAGTCTTTGAGGCTTTGAGTGACTGAGAAGCCAACTGGGAGGATGATTGTATCATCACTGGAGTAAACCTTAGATTTGGGGAGTAGATTTGGGGAGTTTTTGTATTGGTTATGGTTTTCTTTTTTTCTTTTTTTTTGTTTTGTTTGTTTTTAGCTTTTTTTTCCCCCACTGTTACCATTTCTGGTGGGCCAGCAGATGGAACTGCACACAGCACCGTCTTTATCCCTGCAAGACCAGCTGCTGGTAGGGTTGGGTTTGCATGGATTCCTGTTCTTTGGAGCTTGTTATTGTAAGAATAGTGCCTTTCTAATAGGCTTAGCAGCGTTCTCCAAATTGGAATTTGCTCTTGAGGCTGTATGTAATTCATACCTGGTTCATTTAGGCCAAGGCAGTTGTGGAAGGTACAGCTCCAAGTTCATATTTTTTCCTCTGGAAAAGGAAAATGCGGGTAAAAGCATAAGAAAAAAATGATAATAAAAATTTTATTAGGCAAAATAGTAGCAGGTGAAGGCAGCCTGTGTGTTTCCATGTGCTGCCATAGCTGCTCTGGCAGCACTTACAGCCCTGTAACATGCTGCTGCCCTCCTGCTGCCTGAAATTCAACATCAGTAGCAGATGGCAAGAGATGAGACTTGCTTTCTGGGTGTACCAGGGCAGCCTTAGAGATTTCCCAGCAACGTGCTGCCTGCAGCTTTCTCCGCGTGTGAGGCCAGTACTGCTTCTGCCACATGAAGGCTGGATGAGGCCAAATGCATGTGTTAGTGAGCAGCAGCCTGCTGTGCAGGAATTGCAGCAAATGGGGATGCCTGAGGAAGCAGCAAACCTGGTTTCTGCGTGGTGCTTCAGGAAGTGCTGTGTGTGCTGGGAACCCTTTGGAAATGAATATTTAATGCAGAAATAAAACAATTATATGCACGTGTAAATGCTGCATTTATCTCCCTGCTGCCCTATAAAGGGCGAGTAGCTATAAGCCCTGGGGGGCTATCATAATTATCACTCTACTGACTTGGCTAATAAAAAATCAATTGCAATGAGATGGTTTGGGGCTTTCCTTCATGTGCAGTGTTGCAAGTGCTATCCCTGATTCAAGTATGTGTCTGCAAGGAAGAAGGGTTGGTTTTGAGTCCAGGTTTCCCCCAAGGTGGGAGCTGCTGAAAATGATATTTTTGTGAAGCCCTCTGCTCCTCGGCAGCCTGTGGAAATGCTGCATGTGAGCAGCAGCCGCTTCCTTGGAATTTTAGCTAGTGTTTTGCACCAGAGCACAAATGGGTTGTACAGTATATCTACGTTCTGAGAGAAGATTGCCTATATGAAAGAGCCAGGTCTGGACCAAGTGTGGCTCACTTTTACAGGAAAATTTCCTTACGCTACGTAGACAGTTGTCACTGTGAGAGTTGAAATAGCTAATGCCGTGCCAGGGACTGCAGAAGAATCTTTAACATGTGTGGGAGCATTCTTCTCCAGTGCAGAAGTTCTCCAGTTTTAATACTGCACCAGGCAGTGTTGCAAATCTTCATCCCCTTGGTGGAGAGGTATCTTTGTGCATGAGTGGTTGCATGTCCCCAGATCCTACAGCCATGAGGCTGAGGGAGATGGGTGGAAATGAAGCTCTAAGAATGAACCAGAGAGTGATGTTACCTGTTTGGGAGTACGTGGAGACTGAAGCCTTCATTCAGTATACGGGTTTACACCAACTTTCTCTGTGAGTCAGAGTTGTGTTGGTATGTTTCGTAGGGGCAATATATAATTTGATCATTGATAGACTGCCCTATTTAGACAAATCAGACCTTTTTTAACACCAATCCTATTAATTGCTTTTGACTGCACTGCATTAATTACAGGAGGGTTAGTGATGTTTTAATTGTGGAGAATTGTTCTCTAATTTGAGGAAAACAGTCAACACTTGGCACGTGGCTTCCAGTGAGAGTTTGTTATCTCCGTCTTCAAACATGGTACTTAAGGCATTACCGTAATCTTGTGGTGGCTGTAATTATGTGTATAACGGGGTGGGAAGGAGTCATAAGAGAGGTGGTGCAAAATTAGCACCGGGGAGCACAGTCTTGGTTTTGTATGTGGAGATGGGGTGCCAGTGCGGCTGTGTCCCAGGCTGGCAGGGGTGGCGGGTGCAGACTGGGGCTGGCTGAGTGGAGCGTGGTGGTTTCCTCCTCCTCCTGTTCATTAGAAATGTGATGGAGCTAATCACTTAATCACTTCAGTAAGAGTTAGGGCTTTAAATACCTGAAGTCACTTGGGCTCAGTTCCCAGAGCTTTGCTGTCAGCCCAGACAGTGCTGCTGTGTTTCAGGATTGGGGGAAGTCTCTGGTTCAGCCCCTGGCAGGAGCTATGAAATCCACACTTATACAGTGCTGTAAGGATGCACAGTGCTAGCAGGGTACTGTAGCCCCTTCATCTCTGCTGGAGAAACTAGACATCTCAAACACGCTGAGCGGTTTTGAGACTGAGTACAGTTTTGGCTGCAGAGTCGAGCTGCTACTGCCTTTGTCCGGCTTCAGACCAGCTCAGTGCTGGGCAGCTTGGCTGGGGACGTCCGCTGCCTGGGCAGACACCTGTGCCATCTGGGCATGCTGCAGAATGCTTGCCTTCCCTTGGAAGCTGTCTGCAGGGCATGTAACAGTGTTCATTTGTTGCAGCCCGGACAGAGGTGGTGATCTCTTTACCGCCCTGCACGTGTCCTGAAACTGTCTTAACGTACCGTATCATGGCACTGTAGAAAGTCAAATCTCTTTTTAGCCTCACTTCCTAAGGAGGCTTATGTGATCGTGCTGTTTATATCTCCATCCCTTCCTTGGGGACCTTTTGAACCCGCGGTCTGGGATCAGACAAATGCATCAGCAGAAGGTGTTGATGATAGTGCCGGCTGTGCTGCAGGGACCACGTGGGCACAGCCAGTGCTGCTTGGCTGGCAGCGAGCTGGGACTAGTGGAGGAGATGGCACAGCAGCAAATGGAAAGGCTTTCTACAGCATTGTGAAAATTGGCAACATTTGGAAGAAATGGAGCAGAAGTCACGTTCTAAATTGTTGCATGGTGTATGTCCGGAGAACACAGAAAAACTGCAAGGATCTCAGTAATGAGTGTTGTTTTTGAAAGCTCTGCAGCTTGGAAAGATGCGATGGAGAATCTCTAATTTCTGTTTTTTAGAAAACTTTTCCAGCACATTTGATGCTAGAGGAAATGTTGAATGAAGCTGAACCTGCAGGTTCAGGCACAGGAAACTTGATTAAAACTGTGTACAGTCATACATGTGCACATATATCTACAGGTGCATTTATGTGTACGTGTATCTTTGTGTCTGTATACATAGGCATGTGCAGTGCAGTAGTGTGTTTCAAGCCGCACTCATGGCAGAGGGAGAGTCATTGTCTTCATTCTTCAGCTTGAGAGTATGGCGAGAGGACAAATCTGGCGTGGAGCGTCCTCCTGGGGGGGCAGATGGGTGCGTTTGGGGTAACCTGGCAGCTGAACAAGGCCTTGCTGAGATCCTAAACCCGGGAGCTCATTCCGGCCTTGTCCCCCTTTCCTAGGGACACAGAAGTGATCCCCACAATCTCTTCTGACTCAAGGAAAGCAAAACCACACCCACTGGGTTATATCTCATGAGCAGAACGCTCGTGTAAACTGAAATCTCTCAGCAACAACCTCAATAAACTAAATCCCTCCCGGGGAGAAAAAGATAATCATATGAAGAGGCCCAATATCCCCCTGCTGTGCATCTGTCAGTCAGCTGCCCGCAGGGGAAAGCGGTTGTGCCATGATAACCCCGGGTAGAGGAAAGGGGACCAGATGGGCAGGGGATTAACGCTGCAGCAGGGAGAGGGGAATTGGGACTGGCAGTGCTGGCAGCCCTGGTCGCTGCTGGTTTATGGGAGGAATGGGGAATGCAGCGCGACTGGAGGCTGCCAATCCTGTGTTCTTGGTTACAGTGGGATGTGCATTAGGGACTGGGAAGTGGAGAGAGACATCTGCTCTGCTTCACCCAAGAGCTCCGGCTCCTATCCTGCGACCAGGATGGACATCGCTCCTGCATCCATGCTCCAGGGGCTGGCACACACCTCCCACCAGTGCTTGACCCCAGCATCCCCCGCCCCAGCAGCCTTTCCTGTTCCTCCAGCTTTTCCTTGCAACCTCAGTCCCAGCTCTGCCAAGCCTCTTCTTGCCCATCCTGGCACCTCCTCAGCTCCTGGAGAGTCAGTAGCTCCTCAAGGAGATGTTTGCCTGCAGAAGCTCTTCCTCTTACTTAGAGGAGATGGTGCACCACCTCCATTGTAGTCACAGCAAGAAGCAACTCTCATGTTGCTGTTCCACCTTAATTAGGATGAAATGGGAGAATTTAGGAGTGCAGTCTGTCTGTCCTGGAAGGTGTTGTGAGCCTACTGATTTCAGAGCAGTTGTCTCAGGTATGCACAGAGGGGAAAGAAAGAGAAGTTAAGGGATGTTTGTGTCTGAGTACCTGATGCAGGCACTCTTCTGGTGACACAGAGGGATTTTAACATGTTAAGGGGGAAGGAAAAAGCAACTCCTTCTGACTTCAGACGTCAAAGAGCCTTTCTGAATGCACAGCTGAGTTTTGCGGCTTGCATCTGGGACACAGGGACATGATGGCAAGCAGTTACTGCCTGCCTGCCGAACAGACAGACAGGCTTAGCCAGCATGAACAGTAACACAGATTTCCAAAATTTGTCACTTAGCTGTGATTATTCTTTGGGCTCCATGAATTACACTAAAGAGCATGTGGGGCATTTCCATGCCTGTCATGACCAGCATACATGGGTGGGGGAGATGGCAAGCAGAAGGTGCACCCCCTGATACAGACTTGTTTGGGTGACATGCGGAGGTGTCAGTATGTACGTGGATGTCTGATGGCACACCTCCTGCTGTGCTGCAGGGGCACTGCTAGTGAGATCCGCTGTAAATGTTTTGATGACATAGCAACCACAGCATCACTGGTCTGCCTGATTCTGGCACAGTTTTCCTGCTCGCACTGTCCTGAACGCAAATGGTTGCATTTCTGCCTAGCTTACACAAACTGTTGAACTACCTTGATCAATAAATTGTTCATCTTGGTGTAATTTTTACAGTTGTATGAAGGCAAACATCTACCACTGGTAGCTGAACAGATCTACTTGCCAAGTACTTGATGTACAAAACCAGCATATTTGAATTGCTTTTTGTACAAGGCGTGTAGCTGCTTCCCTGCATGGGTTTGTAACAAGAACGGGTCGTCCGTCGGTCATTATAATTTTCAAGATAGAGCAGAAAAGAATGCCAGTTAGTGTTTATACAGGCAGAGCTGCAAGTTTTTGTTACTAATTTCTAGGGCACAGTTCTGAGCTCACTGCAAACACAGTATTTTCTGGTAATTAAAACCGCTGCTTTCTCAGGAAGATCTAAAATATCCCAAGAGTAATGTCAGCAAAAAGGCAGTGAGCCAAACTCTCAGATGCCTTAACTCTTCTTAATATTTTGTTTGTGCTGATTTTTGGTTAGACTTCGTTAAGCCTTGAATTCTTTGGGACCTTTCAGGTAAGAGTGACAGTTGCTTCTGTGTACGTCTGCAGTGTACTCTGATCGGTTTGTCCATGGTGACCTGCCATCGCAGTGATCTGCAGGGGCACGTGAGTGGCTCATCCAGATGTCACTGAGGATGAAGACTGCTGGAAAGATTCTTCAGCAACATCTTTTTTCTTTCTTTCTTTTTGCATGTGCCTTACATGAGCACTCTGTTGAATCCTTTGATTCCTGAACATTGTCTTCCTTGCTGCACCAATCTTATTTTCAGCCTTTACCCTGCAATCTTCATGAAGCTAATGGGAAAAAAATAAATCCTGAAGGTAGATATGTTTCTGCTTGGAAAACCTTTGAAGCTGGAATTTCCCCTGCCTTGATTTTCCTGCAGTTTTCCTGGTAGACTTTGCTCATGGGCTTGAGTCTTCCAAGAGTGGATTTTCCTGCTGTCATGTGTGCCAGACTTTGGTACTTTAATAACTGAATTATTGACTCTAGGACTTTTTGGACTGGCTTTCTCATTCTTTTCGTGTGGTTTATTATTTTTGGCCTGTTAACTCTGATAGGTGTTAAATTTAATTATAAGAAGTTGAACTTGATTATTTAACCTTAATTAAGGCACTCTGGGTCTCCATTCCTCAAATTACTTGAGAAAGTATTACAGTATTTCCTTTCTGCATAACCTACATTAAGGATTGTCGGCTGAACACTGAAGAAGAAAGGGATGCCTCGCTGCTTTCCTGAGGTGAATGTGACTAAGGCCTGATGTCAGAGGTGGAGATAGTGCAGTGGAAGCAGGAGTGCTGCAGCTGCGGTCTGCCCCACACGCCTGGTGTGTGACATGCGTTCGAGCACATGGGCAGCAGTGCCCCATCTTAAACACTGGGCAGTGCTTTGCCATAATGAAAGCCTGCAAACAGGACTTTATTTATTTGAAAAATAGCCTTCCCAGTTTGGGATTTTGGACTCTACTTACTATCTCATTCAAATCATCTCACGCCGAGGGTGTGGGAGAGACCTTTTCCTGGAGTGTGGCATAAGTTTCAGATGAGGTAGTACGGGCTCTCTAAACCAATATTTTAGAGTTATAATCCACCTTATTTTATCCAGGAGCTTCAGAGCTGACTGTTAATTAAATATATCTAAGTTGACATTTATTAAATATAAAATATAGTGCAGTGATGGGTTTCTTTTTAAGGGATTGAGCGGTTAGGACATGCAGATTTTCATCTGTTTTTTTTATTTGATTTATATGCCTTCCTATATGGCACATCATAGACAAGTTTTTATGAGATATCACAACTCTTTAGTAATACAGTTCAATTATTTGAAGTGTATGATCCATCTTTACTACATGGAGCTGTGCCTTAGTGAAAGGAAAAATTAACAAGTGAATAAATTGCAGGGCTTTCAGGGGGTTGGGGTCCTCAGCTCAGGTAATTGGGCAGAAGGGAGGTTTTGGAAGTGGCTGTGGTGGGGTCTCTCACACTGAACAGCCCTCAGGGATGAGCCGTCCCCCCACAGTTCTGCAGTGCTGGAAGGTGCTGGGTGGCTGTGAATTTCTAGGATGCTCTGAAGCAGGTTTATCTATGGCTGTGTGTGCCACAGGCTTTCTCGATTCTATTTCTTGTACCAATTCCTGTGTTTATTGTGCTAGCTGTTTGCCACGTGCTGTCTCCAATGTTTGTATAACATTCACTTGTTTTTCTTGTGCTAAAGCATCCAAAGGAAACAAAAACAAACATTAAGTAGAGCATTTTGTACCTGTGCGGATATGATAGAGATCCTTCCTTGGTCTGATTAAGCCTGATAATTAACCTGATCTAACTCTTGAGTTTGCCTCCCTTGGCACCTGGCAAACTGCTGCTTCCCACCCCATGTGATCACACTGAATTTAATTAGCATGTGGGGGGCCTGCTAGAGAACTGTGCATGGTCCAGGTTAGAAGTGAAGCACAAATGTGTGGAGTTTCTCCCTAAAGTAGCACATCGCTTCTAAGGAAATGAGAAAGTGATGTAAAATGCATGGCTGGTTGGTTCTCCAGTTGAGTAAGAAGTGGTTTCTAGAGGACATGAATTATGCAGTAAGTCATTTTTAATATTAGTTTTACTGATGCTTTTTAAAGTGGCTGTGGCATTCTGGAAGTGTTCTGAATGCAGCCATAGCAATGGCATTCTGAAAAAATGTTAAATAGTCAAAACCTATGGCAAAGAGCTAACCCCCAAAAAAAGACAGTTACCTTCTTGAGTAAACCAGTGGCAAATTAAGCCACTTCTTGCCTTGGAGGAAAAAAAGTCAGACCTTGGTCCTGTGAGCTTTGGTACTCACATTGCTTTAAGCACAGGGTTAGTCTTATGGGTAGGATCAGGGTGTAAACACCCTCAGACCTGAGCTGTAACTCTGAATTTGTGACCTCCCCGTGCCATACTGATATGAGAAGAGGTGGATTCAGAGGTGTGAAATCAAATCCAGACTGAGGGAGATATAGACAAATCACCATGCAATCAAATGGCGTTTATCCAGCTCTTTTTTCCCCACTCTGCTGTGTTTGTGTAGAAGGCGAGTCCCCCAGGGCAGGGGCTGCATTGCATGTGGAGCAGATGCAGCTCTTGGCTGGTCACATTAGCTAAGCAAATTTTGTAATGGCTGGGATGAGTTTGGCTCTTTGGCATCAGTTCAACTAAGCTCAGACAAAGCTCCCCAGAAGAGCTGAATCAGCATAATTCCTTGGAGGTGCTGGTGTTGGTGCTAAGAGGTTTGGTTTGTAAATGTATTTTTAAAAAATCCTATGTGATGCCAGCATATAACCAAGAAAAAGGTATTCTGGGCCAAATCTTGAAGTTATTTGAGCTTCAGTGATGTGCAAAAGCCGTGTGTCAACTTGACATCTTTTCCCTGTCTGCACAGGCAGTGCTTTTACCAAGTGTTCTGAGTTTTTCTCTGTCTGTAGAAATCCCATTGTTTTATTGAGTTGATTCTTACTGTTCAGCAATTGAGTTATCTATGTAACTCTCCTGGCAGCTGCTGGGAGGCTGAGGTGTGAGCAGTGGGGCCTCGTGGTGCAGGGTGCAGGACTCAGCATTGGTTTGGTGGTGGAGGTAGAGTCATGAGTCTTGCGTTGACCAGTGGTGTAGGGTTTGATCCTGCCAGAGACACGTCTCCTCTCTGGTGGGCATGAAGTGTGCTTCCCTGCTACTGGGATCCTAAGCAGGAAGCCTGGAAGGATGACCACCTTTCTTGGTGGAGGTGGAAGGAGAATCTTGAGTTGCACTGCCAAAGGGTGGCTAGTCTGGGTTCCAGTCTCAGTCTCTGTGGACATTTCAGTGTTGAGAGGAGATGTGTAGACATCAGTACTGTGGTGGTGTTAAGCAGATTCCTTCTGAAGGTCCTCTGTTAAATCTCAGCTTTGAACAATACCTTGAAGAGATCTGGACCTGCTTTTCCCACCCTGCCTGAGCTGTGTAACCATGCAGCCTCTTGACATGGAAGCAGCGTCATCACCTTTTCCCCTCCTCAGTAGTTTCATAAATAAAGCCTGCATTTCTGAGGGAGCAGCAGAACCTGTGTACTGAATTCAGCCCAAGGCCATAAGCAACTTCAGGCTCTCCAAAACTGAGAAAAATTTGTTAAAATTTTTTTTTACAAACGTGCTATTTCCATTTTCATCAGACACATGACTGATCTTCCTGTTGGTCTCTCTTGACTTCTTTTCCATAATTGTTTTCTGGTTGTTACCAACAGGAGTGCTTTCCAGCTGGGCTGAGTGCTTGCCCTTGCAGGAGACGTTTCTTCAGCCTGCAGTAGCGGTGAGCTCCGACACACACCGGTCCTGTGATTCTCAGCTGTGGGATGAGACCTCCTGGTCATCTCAGCCCCAAGGTGGGTCCCTGCTCAGCCATTCCTTTGTGATTTCCCCAGGGCCTTTGTCACATATTTCTTCTCATTTGCCAGCTCTGTCCTTGCTCGCAGTTCACCCTCCTGCAGGTCCAGATCAGCCCTGGGTTTCCGGATGTCTACCACCATAGGTGGTGTTTCTGTTTTGAAAGGGAAGGTATTTAGTGGCAAGGAAAACATTTACTGGTGGAAAGCTCTAGCATCTGCAGTCTCTGCTTGGGTTTCTGATAGCAATTTCAATATCTTTGCCATAATAATATTAATTGAAACGGGTACTGTTGAGTGAAGGACAGTTAGAGAGTGTTGAATTTTGTTTGCCTAATATTCGCTTCGGGCTGCCAGTGAGACTCATTCTTCTGATATTTATGGTATTACAACTGAGTGACTCCTTTTAAATCAGCAGCAGTAACGTGATGTGAAACGAGAGGAGCGTTTGGTCTGGCACCAAGCGCAGCTCCTGGCGGTTTGCTCTGATGCTGTAGGTGGTTGCAGCATTTTTTCCACTCCTGCAGAGATTCCTGCACAGCTGCTCTCCCCGACAGCCTGATTTATGCCCTGGGATTTACGGAGCTGAACAAATGATTGTAGAAAAGCTATACGCTTCATTACACTTGGGCCAGTTTTCCCAAGCCAGAGGGCAAATCCTCTCTTCTCTACCTGTGCTCTGTTTGTGCAGCTGCTGTGCATCCTTGTTGATAGTCTGGAAGCTGCAAGTGATGGGATGTTTCAAGGAGCCTAAGGAGTCACTTATTCTCCTTTGGGAGTTGAGCTTAATAGTGGTATAGGTGTTGCTGCATTTCCTCACTGGATGTGACCTTACTGGGGGATGCAGCAGTATATTGGAGACTAAATCCAACTGAGCATGTAGAAACAAGCTCAATTCCAGTTTTCACATTAGAGAATTTCGGGATGTCCAGGAGCAGAAAGGTTCTCTAACATTATGGTTAAAGTCATTTTTAATTGCCTCTCTTAAATCTGTATAAATGGACTCAGCATGGTGTAATGTGAATTAGCACCACTGCCATAAAATTCAGACACTACTCAGAACTGAACCTTTGCGCCATTTGTTACCTAAGTTCCCTGGAGAGAAAGGAGGGTTGTACGTGCAATTCAGCTGGGAAAATAATGGATTGAATCACACAAAGCACCAAAGCAGGGTAATTGCAGATGTATGTGTTTTTTCTCTTCAAAATAAAAACTGGTGAAAATTTCTGTAACTTCTTTTAAATTTGCTGAATGTTTGGTTTCAAAACACATTTCAGGAAGGAAGCAGAATACTTAGTTTTATCTCCATTAGCAGCTTTAGTAGCCTGAGAACTGTGTTGGTGCTACTCAGATTAATGAAGTGTGCAAATTAAAAGTTTTGTCTAATCCTTCCACTATATCAAGTGTAACTGAAGTCTGAACTGGCCATTCATCAACAGTAGGTTTCCACAGATGTTGCCATGTGTGACATGAGTTGGCCCACAGGAACTTTTCTGGTGGTGACAAATGAGCCAGAAGATACTTGACCGGACTTTCTGATCCCAGCTTGAGTTTTTTAGCACTCTGTTAGGAAATACAGATTTCCATGTTGAAACTGGGCATGTGGTGTACCACAAATTTGCTGTTTCCATGGAGACAGCTATGGAAGTAGATATTTCCTTTAAAGAAAGGAAAAGCATGAAACAAAGAACATGTAGTGAGCCCCCTTTGGCTGCTCCTGTGTAAATGAATTTCCTGGAAGTCAACCACAGGCTCACATTTGCATAAAGAGACAGATCATGCACATGTGCTGGATGACTTCTGATGTTCTAAGGACTATGGATGGAGGTGGAGCATTACTGATCTCAGAAAGACTTGCTTCAATGGATGAGGGAGAGGGGTAAAAAGGGCTGAGCCTGTAGAGGTTTTATGAATTTATGAAACCCTCCTGTTGGGGGAAAGGAACTGCTGAGGCTTTGTCTGTACCTAACAAATTCAGTTCTGAGTAATCAGAGTTCAGGGCAGACCCAGCAAAGCAGACCTGCAGCAACCACCATGTGATGCAGAGTTAATTCTTTTACCATCACTACATTCTGTGTAAAATGGGGCTGAAAAAATCCTCAGTTCCCTGCAAGAGCTGCTCCGTTGGCCTTCCACATTGAAGCTGGATCAAGTCAAAGCTACTTGACTGATTTAGCTCCTTCTCTACTCGCCTGTGTTCCGTTACTCAATTTTCTGTTACATCTGTGCCCTTTGGATCAGCCTCCACCTCCTCACATTGATATCTCTTTGCTGCTCCTGCCTTTCCGGAGAAATCCAGCACAATTTCTACAGTCGTGCCTATCGCTTTGCTCTCATCCCTCCCTGTTCATGGTTTCCGTGGTAGGTATTTTTTCTTTCTTGTATTCTCACTACCGGCACTTGTATCAAGGCTGTTTCATAAACGCTGGGAGCGTGCTTCAATGGAACTGATGTCAGAGCAAGTAAAAGTGACTTGATTCTTTTGCTGGTTGCACAGTGTCATAGCCACGAGGTGGTTCCCCACCTGCATGACGAATAGTTGCACACTGAAAGTTTTCTGCATTTTTTCCAGTGTTTTGTGCTAGAGTAAAAGAGCTTAGTGCTGATGAGCACTGGAGAAAACTATATATTGACAGTAATGGGTATTGCTCTGGTAATGGATAGTGCTGCTCTTCTTGTTTTCTGATAGATGGACTTAATAATGAGAAAACTTTGCCACAAAGATCATGTAAAGCACAGAGCAGATGAAATGCGGGGTGAACAGGAAAGGCATCAGTGGGAAGCAGATGGGCAGCACAGTATGTGGTTTGGCTGGCATTTGTTGTTTAGTGATAGGAGGCTCAGAAATGAGTTACAGTGGGACTAAGAAGTGGAAAAACACTGAAATCCATAAATATTCAAAAGAGCAGAAGAAACAAATGTATTGACCTAAATGACCATTGGTGACTCAAAAGCTTAAAGGCAATGCATTTAAATCATAATTGTGCATTAACAGCATGAAGGCATGTGGACAGAATGGGGCTGTGAAAGCCCATGTGGAAAGGGCAAGCTGCTGATTTCAGGAGCAAAATATAAAATAATGGAAATAATTTCCTTGAGGGTCCACCTTCTTCTGCTCTGACCACAGAGACCTTGACTGACCAGACTTGTAGGTTGGTATCTTGGATTCTGCCAAAACCGACTGCGGTATTGCTACCCTCTTCTTAGGGGTTTTTCATTAGGCCAACTTTGTCAACAGTTCAGTCTGAATCATCGCCATGTGATTCATCCTTATGAATTGCAGACTGATTGCAATTTTTGCTTTTGTTTCTCCCGGCTGAAAGCAAGCTGACCTGCAGGTTTTTGCTTTGTTGCATCCATAGGGAAATTTTGCTGTGTTGGCCCATCGTCATTTTTCCCTCATTCCAGATTTTTTTTAAATAAACAGTAGAGATTACCTTGAATGAAAGGTTGAACTGATCTCTTTCAAACAAATCTCCTGGAGAAGCTTGAATTAAAACTCACTTCTATTCCTGCAATTTAATTGATCATTTTACAGATGAGTTACCACCTAAGTCCTATGATTGATTAAGTCTTAATGTCTTAGACTTTTGGAAGCTGTTTCTCAGATAGAAAAGGTACAATAGCTCTAGTGATTTCTTCTACATTTGGTTTTGATTTTATTCTGTGTCCTTGTAACTGTAATTTGTGTATATTTATATTTCCAGCCTAGCTCCTGCATTACCTAAGTTTGCTTCTCTTCATCTATATTTATTCATGTTAGTGTGTGCTTGCACAGAGCTCATAAGCAGGAGGGGATCGACTTTTTACACTAGTGAATAGTGATAGGACAAGGAGGAATGGCTTTAAACTAAGAGGGGAGATTCAGGTTAGATGTTAGGAAGAAATTCTTTACTCAGAGGGTGGTGAGGCCCTGGCACTGCTGCCCAGAGCTGTGGGTCCCCCATCCCTGGAGGCGCTCCAGGCCAGGTTGGGTGGAGCCTGGGCAGCCTGAGCTGGTGGGGGCAGCCCTGCCCATGGCTGGAAGTTGGAACTCAGTGATCTTTAAGGTTCCCTCCAAACCGAGCCATTCTGTGACAGCAAGGAAAATCATTTTTATTTGCTACCATGTGAAGTTATTCTACTGGAGATGGTTCTTTGTACTTGTATTATTTTGCAGCAAACATTGAGAGTCAAAAAAAGAGAGGAGAGGAACTTAATTGTTGGTAACCTGGGGTGACAGCACAGGGACAGAGTTGGAGATGAAGGTGAGTTTGAGATGAAGTCTGAGAGAGTCTGGAAGCTGATTCTGCATAAATAGGTAACGGAGTAGTAGTACAAGTGAGATAGGTAGAAGCTGATGGAAGTAGTCCTTTGGGAAGCAGCCCAGGTGCAGCATGGGCATGGTAAAACAGAGAGCCCTGGAAAACAGGCATTGTGGAAATGCTGCAGGGGTGCCTGGCTTTGCTAGAAAGTGAAAACCACGGAGAAAGATTCTACTAAGTTCTTATGCACTCTTCAGATTTTAAGTATGCCTTCAGCCAAGAGGAAGAGAGAACAGAGTTCCTCCTCCCCCCAGTCTGTAATGTCCTTGCACTGCTTATTATCTAGTGTGGAAGCATTTGCCTCTGCATGTATGATGGATGCCAGCAGCTCTAGAAAGCTGTCTTTGGTGGAGGGGAGGGGTAGAAAAAAAATATTTTCTTACATTTCCTGGAGCAGAGTTCAGTGGAGCATTTCAGATGCTTGCTTTCAGATTATTGCTGTTCTGCTTGCCTTTACGTTTGAATTAGAAAACTGTTAATAAGCCGATAGGTGGTTTTGCATGCTAGCATGATTGATTCATCCCTTTGGGAGTGTACTCTTCGTTACTAGAAAGCAGAAAAAAAAATGCATAAATTGGTAATTAAACTAAAATTAGACTTCATTTACAAATGTTGACTCTGAGATTTTCCAAGTCAGAAATTTCTGTCATTCTTTTTTCTTTCTGATAAACATAAACTTTGCTGGATTCAGAGCAAATAGTGTGCATCTTTACAAAACATCAGTACTCAAGCTCTTTATGAGGGAGCACTGTTTTAGTTGCTGAGGCTTTGATTTCCACTGAAACAGGACAGAGTGACAACCAAAGGGAGGGAAGCAGGCACTGGTGTATTGAACTTCTGCTGTTGTTTTTACCACAGTTTTTTCCCAACTCATTTCATTCAGAGTGCAGACTCAGCATCTACTGAGGCATGGTGTAATAGTGGGGTTGGGCTGGCTTCAGAGCAGATCTGATGCATGGAGAAATGTGTCTGGCGTGTTGATTTGGACAAAGGATGGTTAATGTTCAACTGTACATCATCATCACCAAAAAACAATACCAGGAGTAAACCTGTAGTGTTATGGAAAGCAGCATGTCTTCATCTTAATCTTTTTATTCTGTCATTTCGCTGTTACTCTTTCAGAAGTTTAGACACTTGGTTTCTGTGCAATACCTCCTCTGGCCTGTGTTACAAAGACAGGGAATTTGAAGTAGGCTTTCTCAAATATAGTCAACCATGTGCCCTCTCACCCTTGCCTTTGCATTTGCTGTCACCATTTGGGGTTATTTTTCCTATCCTGCTAAGACAGAAGTAAATAGAGAAAAGAGTGGTTCTTTCTAAGATCAGCCTTCTTCCACTGAAGCCAGCAACAGTGGTTTTGGGGCTCAGATGATGAGCCAGAAAGCAAAAACAGCAATGAGACAGCTCTACACCAGGCCACACTTAAGCACGTTGTGCAGATGACCTTCAGAGAGGTACAAAGCCCAGAGCAGTGCGTACTCAGCTCTGTTCTCATCAGGTATGCAAGGGCCTTAACAATTCTGATTGTGACACTTAGAATAATGTTTGAAGGTCTTGGAAGTTTTGGGAGTTTTCTTTTGGTTTTGAAGCTGCCTCCTCATAAGTCACACAAATAAGCATTTTCTTAATTTCTGTATAGAATATCTAGTTGCATAATTGGCATTTAAGTGAATCAGTATACTGAATCAGCTGTTTGTTTAGATGGCACTAAGGGTAGTGTTAGTCCACTTGGCAGCTCTATTGCAGGTGCAGCTTTTCGAGGCTGAGCCCCTGTGAGCAAGAGTGGAGAAGTTCACATGGAATTTGCACTGATTTATTCATACCACATCTCACACGTGGGCGAGCTGAGCCTCCAGCTTTTGTGGTGTCTTGAGCATTGGTTACGTTCAATGACAGGCCACAAGTAAGAAACACGGGGAGATGAGATTATCTTATTTCCAGTTAAAACATCCAGCCTATACATAATAAGGAGAAATAGTGGTTATAATAGCAGAGTTCATTACCTTCAGAGTGCTACAGAGTGCCTACTGGAGAAGGTATTGTACAGCCCACAGTGTTCTGTGTAATCATTTTCAAAGCCGTCCAGAACTTCATCCTGCATTTTTCCTAAAGAAGCTGGAAATAATTTAGAAAAGCATGCTGTCAGTAGCCCTGAACTCAGGGCTGCACAGTGCACACTGTTATGCAAGTTAGGGTGGGTGTGCGGAGTGCAACCAAAGGCTGAGTCAGGCTGTGTTGTACTGGAATTTTTTACACTAATGAATGCTGACGAGCACATAGCAGAGCCAGTGCCAGGCCATGCTGTGTGTATGGTGTGTGGAGGTGCCACCAGGGGAGGTCCCCTGCCGCTCTCCAGTACTGTCCACCCAGGGGCAAGGAGAGGGGCTGCCTTCTCCACTGCTTATCATGCTTGTTGTCTGGGGCTATTTTTTCCAGTCTGAGTGTTCTAGGAGCATGGTTGGAATGACAGAAGCATGCCTCTAGCTCTTCCTTAGGAGTCGCAGCGGTGCAGCGTCACCTGCAGCTCTGTGCAAAGGTGCTGTGTGCTGCTGGCCTCCAGCTCACAGGGCTGCTGGGAACATCTGAACACACAAAGTTATCTGAAGGTGAAAATGTTCCAGGAGCAGGGGTGGCTTCAGTGCTAGAGGGGTTCTCAGTGGAGAACTTTGAAACATGCAGGTTTGCATGCATGCTCATGCACAGATAATGCTGTGGGGGTTCAAGAGAACAGTTATTTGATACGAGTGGTATGGATGGTGTCTTGTTATCAAGATTCTGCTACCCAGAGAGATGGAAAGCAGTAAAAATAAACGTTGCCTTGTAAAGGATCTTGGGGAACAAGACTCAGAGTTTAATGAGGATTATAGCAGTTCTGCTGGGGAGGGAGCCTGGCCCCAAGCAAAGAGCTGCCTTCTTTGGAGGAGTACTGCTGAGCACCTGGCTGACCTGCTCTCTGTAACATCAGGCAGCTGCCTGTCCTTTCCTTGGTGCTTTGGCAACCCAATCCAGAGTTAGCAAATGCAGGAAGAGCGGCGACTGCTTTCAGTAAGCTTTGGAGTACAGTAAGGGAGGGAGCCTGGAAGACCTACTGTCCAGTGTAGTGGGTAAATGGGCAGCTGCTGGGAATAAGCCTGCCTTGGAGCAGGACTGAGGCTTTGAAATTCTCTCTCAGCACTTCTTAGTGTCTCTTCATGCTAGTGAAGACAAATGGCTGGTGCTGTGCAACATTCCACACGTAATCCTTTCCTGGTCCACAGCAGCAAGAGGAGAAAAAACTCCTTTCCAGTTAAACCTAACTGGGATTAGGTCGTTGATCTTTGTGAGCTTTTGTGTTTATGCATGTAAATGCATGTACATAAGTAGGCTGCAGTCTTTTTATTCTCTGTATTACTTTGTTGTACAGAAATATGTCTTAACATTTTGACACGGATGTTTGTTGTCAGCCAGCAAAGTGCAGCCTTGCAGCTGAGAGTGTGCTGGCCAATTTAGTAGGAGACATTGTTTTGTCCTTTCTGAATACCGTGTTGAGGTATATAATAAAATGACTATATCTGCTTTGTTTTTAGAAGGGCTGATAATGATGATTTTGGAACTTCTGCTAGCAAAGTAGCATCTATGAAAGCCTTCCATGTGCTGTTGTGTCTTCACTGTGCAGAAGTGCTGTACAGAACTTGATCATAACATAGCTCACTTACAATCCTTCAACATGCAGATAATCCCATGTCCTTCTATGGCCATGGGCTTAGAGAAGTAGTCCAGCATTTTCACTTCGTGTTGGACAGAACCTAGTATTGATCACTTGTAACTTCCAAATGTATTCACTGATTTAATGCTCATTTACTAGTTGTGAAGTTTGAAACTCCTTGCTAAGCAATGAAAGGCTTTAGGACATGGATTCTTCTTCAGATTATCTCTGAAGAAGACAGCTGAATAGGATTAGAAGGCACACCAAAGCATTTTGCAAACCACATACCTGAGAGTTTGTTGCAGCAAAATGAGTGGCTGCTTTCACATCAGTTTTGTCATTTGGCTTGCCAGCACTTGGAAAACACTGTAATTGTCAGATTACTGCATATTTATATTGTCTCTAGGGGTCTTTGGGTCACAGAAATGGAAGATGAGTTCAATAATTAGGTACAGTAACCAAGTGGAAGTGTCTCACTTGTTGAGATGGCTCTTCTTTTCACAATTCCATGAATAATCGCAACAAGATTATATGGTCTGCCAAATATCAGCATGTGCCAGCAGTGATCTAACTCCACACAGGGTCTCCTGCTTGGTGAAGACCTCTGGAACTGTGGGTTGCAAAATCTGCAGCCTGCATTGGTTGCATGGGGAAAAAGTTGTTTTTTCCCCAGTCCAGAGTACAGGTTTCAGTTCTCTTGTAATGCAACTTTGATTTGTAAACAGTGTAACTATTGACAGTTGAGCAGCCTTCCATGTACATCAGCCTTGGGATCTGAATTGCTTTACTCATACACATCCCAGATCATATTCATTCTTCAAGAGCAGTCCATTCCCTGTTTTGACCCCATGAGTTTGGACCTGAGCTCAAGGCATGCAGTATTCCCAACCCAGAGGAACTGAAGTCATACTTTGTTACTGGATGCAGAGAAGACTCTTGGTTTATTTTTTCCCCTCATGAAAGTCTGTGCAATCCCAACTCCTAAAGCACTGAAGGTTTTAGGTGGAAGAAACTGTTATCTATTCTTCAGAGGCATTTTGCTTAGCACTTTTCAGTGGACATGGTAATTGGATCATTTGGATTTCCAGGAGGACAAATTTATGACAAATTGCCGCAAGAAGGTGTTTTAAAACTCAGGAAAAAGAATGCAGTAGGTTTTCAGTAGGCTTGGAGTGCAGAGGCTACCTTACAGGGCTATATTTTAATGCTATTCATTTGCGGTGTCTTGAATATGAGTATCATGGCCATCTTAAAATCATCTTTCTGAAACCTTTATATTGCTTCATGACACACATATTATGTCATCTTCTCTGATGTCCATCTAGAGCACAGGCAGCCAAAACAAAATCAGAGAATTTATTGAAACATATGCTCTGAAAACGTGAGGAAAAAATAGACTGACATTGCTGGAGTTTTAACTTCTTTAAAATAGCTTTTGATTTTTATGTTTATCCTCCTCCTTTTGTTAAGGAAAATGGTGAAAATGAAGTTTTGGTAGGACGGAATATTTCATTTGATCCTGAGCGGTAATTCTGTTGTGGTGAAACAAGTGTTTTCTGAGCTCCTTCTGCACGCTTGTTTCTTATCTCAGTCAGTGAACTGTGGAGTGTTCTTTTTCACTGAGTGCTAACCCTGGTCCCCACCTCCTAGAATAACTGCACGTGTTTTCTTAATGTGTTCTTTTACAGTCGCTTTTCTCTCTTGTCCTTTGATATTTCCCACTTGTGTCAGCAGCTTTGTTGGAGTTGGTCTGTAATGAAGTTGGGAACGAATGAGCTCACAAACCTCCCTGCCTTTGGAAGCAGTGCTGAATGCAGCCAGAGCCAGCATGCAGAGATTTTCCCTCCTTAATTGGTAGTATGTTTTTGCTACTTAGACTTTAAGAAGAATCTTTAATGAGATACAGTTACACTAAAGTTGTGTTTTCCAGGGATATAAAAAAAGGCCTAGGAGCTGGTGGTGCCCAGCATGATTTCCCTGAGTAGAGCAGGAGCCATTGACCCCTGATTTCCATGAGATGATGGCCAAGCTCTTATTTGTGGTGTCAGCATCTCCTTCTCTGTAATAAACAAGACTTCTCAGAAAACACTCAGAGATCTTGCCTTCGCTCACAGGCTCCTTGTTACAGTGATCATTTCTCAAGAAAATCACCTGATTTTGACAGTTCTGTGCAAAGGCAGCTGGTCTGGGCTGTGGGCTGGGCAGGGACGATGCCACATTGTTCAAGCAGGGCCATTTCTTTTGGAAGGGGTGTTTTGTTTTGACATTGTTGTCTTAAAGTTTCAAAGCTGAACCAACTTATACACATGGTCATGTAGCAGTTTCTCTTGGTGTTGCTGGATGAAGGTTTTGAGAGTCTTCTTAGCTGGCCACATAGTCAACCGGCGGCCTACTTCTTTTGATTTTTTTTGGAGGCTGACAGTGGCCTTTTGGACCATTTCAGATGAAGTACTTCATACTGAAGAGGAAAAGTGTGCCTTTCCCAGAAGCAGAGTAGGGATGGGCCTAGCAAGATGCTGGGATTCATATGCATGCATCTTTCCTCTGAAGGAAGAAATAGTGCTGCTTTTCTGTTCCAGCCTTGTCCCTCACAAGGTGGTGGTGGTCATCTTCCAGGATGCAGTAACCTCTTCAGTTGTTCAAAACATATATGCAGTCAGAAATCATTTCTATTTTAGCCATTTAAAAGCTGGGAAACAACAAAAAAATTCACGGTAGCATTCATCTTTGTGGATTTGTACTGACTACCCAGAGATAAAATTATTTTTTTGGTCATTTTTGTAGTATCTAAGATTTGACATTATATGATGTCTTCTATTAGCTTGTCTGGGGCTGATCTCAGAGTTTCCACATTCGTTTCTAATTTCACCCATTGGAATGGGTGAGAGCCATCACTTCCTAGTTGAGGTTCAGGGATACCAAAAGTCTACACAACAAGATCTCTTACCTCTGAAAAACTCAGTGTTGAGGAATTATTGAAATGCAGTTGTTGCCTGTAGTAGATGATCAAGTGGAAGAGGCTTTATAAGAGTTCAGAGTTCTGTATAAAAACTTACAGTAAACTTTGAGAAGGAGATAATAAATAGTAACTCTAGCAAATCCTTTAAGAGATCATTTATCATTTTTAACATAGAAAATGAGTATAGCGTGGCAGCAATTCAGTAGGTAATAGGATAAGAATTGACTTTCGAACCTGCTTTTCAGTACTATGCAGAGAAAAAAGAACTAGAAAATATTTAAGACATAAAAATGTAAAGTGGAATCTAAGCATTTGCAGCGTATTTTAGATCATCTAAATATTTTTCCTTTGCGTTTAAGTGATGCAGAGCAAAACTTGATATAAGGGAGGAAACCCACAAGCATGATTTTAATCGTCTAGGTACTTGCTGTGGGTGTGTTAGTCTGTAGACGTGTTTGTTTGCATTTTGAAGATATTTTGACAGATCAAGTAATCTGATTTTGTTCCATTTCTTGGTAAACACAAGTCAGACAACATGTTTTACTCCAAAGAGTATTTTTATTATCAGAGACTCGCCATTAATAATGCATTACATGGCCTTCGTTTCTGTAGATTATACATTGCAAAACCTTAGTTATATTACAAATGAAAGTGGTAGTGGAAACAGCAATTCCTGAGAGCCAGAGCCCCTGCCTCATTAACACCTTGGCTCTGGAGCATGTGGTGCTGCCACAGCTGTACATCCGTGCTGGTGCATGTCAGTGCCTACCCTGCAGCCTGCTTGCTGCATGCCAGGAAATAACCTGTGCTGGTGAAGGCACCCCCAGCAACCCACTTTGGTCAGCAGTATGCCTGTAGTGCCAGCTTTGTGGCCACCATCAAGTGCTGGGGAAGAAACTCAGTTTCAGAAGAACTTTACATGGAGAGAGAAAAAAACCATGTTATTTGAATGCCCAAGTGCCATATTCACTGTGTTGCGTGTTGGTGACAATCCATGTGTTTTGCCAAGGCTTTGTCAGCCAGCCCACTGAGGATGTGGCCCAGGATGCAGATTACGTGTAACCTGGTGCATGGTCGATCAGAGCAACTTTCCAGGTGATTTTCGGGCAGTTTCTGAGTCCTTTCTCTTGACAGACGTATGTTTTCATATTCCTGCAGTACTTACCATACAGTCACCTGAACCTGTAGAAATGCTGACGTGTAATTAAGTAATGCTGTTTCACTATTCTGGTTTTCTGCAGTGTTTCTTGCTTTTTCTGCTCATTCTCTCTGCTCTCCTGATATGTCATCACATTTCTTCTTGGTAGTGTTTCCTTTACCAGAATGTTTTTGTTTATTTTTAATTTGAAGCATTAAAAGTCAGTGGCTGTTTCTCAGTCCTTAGTTACATCCTTCACAGTGTAACAGTATATATTTGAAAATACAATATAAGAGTAATAAAACCTCAGGAAAATATTTCAACTGCTTCTAAGCTTCAGAAGTCACTGGAGATATGGGTGTCTTACGTAACACCCTGTCCTGTGGGTGTCCAGCATTTCCAGCGACATTATTACCATTAGTTACCTCAAGCTGAGCACCCAGAGGATCATTTGTTTCTGAAAGTCTGGGATCTTTTCATTTCAGGGCTGGAAGGACTTTGAGATAACTCCAGGGCTTGGTGATCTGTGGATTTGTGTTGTTTGGTTGGTTGGATTTTTTTGCTTGTTTGTTTTTCCCCTTTTTAATGTGCCTTGAGCTGTTGCAAACTAATTCACAGTGGGAAACTCTGTCTGTACAGTGCTGTATGTGTGTGAGTGTGTATAAGATAATAGAGAGTGACTGACTACAATACGTGCATTTAAGCTACTCAGCTGAAAATTACCGAGCATTAAAATCCACCGGGAATCATACGAGTTCTAAATTAGGAAAGCACATGTCATTCAGTGTGTGGAAATGAGTCCTTGTACAAGAGCAGCTTTCAATAAAAAGAACGAGTATTGTTCCCTAGAGTACATAAATCCTAGTTTGGCCACTCTGTACCAGCTTTTACTATTTCTCTAGAAGCATACGTTGCCTTTTGTTATTATTTTTTTCCTGTGTTCTGTTCCACTGTACATTTCTCATGGGCCATCTATCAAGAGACCGTTCTGTGCTGTGATGAATGAGCTGTAAAGAAGGCATTGTGGTGTTTAATGTGGACAATGACAAGTTCTGGACAGCTTTTAATTGTTTAAATGTATTTTTATCATATTGTACAATGTGACAGTAACTCTGAAAAGCTGGCCAGTTTCACCTGAGGTTGAAATGAGCCAAATGCTGTAGGGGAAATGAGCATTTTTAGGAAGGATGACACTTTTCTGCTTATTAGGTGTGGTCTGGACATCAATCTGAACATATTTTTCTATGATAAGAGCAAGTATGAAGGCTGCTCCGAAAATAATGCCTCCAATTTTATTATGTTGGTCCATGACATCAGAGGCAGATGTTGGTGGTGCAGCAGTAGAGGTTGAACCTTCCCACCTACGTTCTGTTACATTTTGTTGCCGTGTGAAAGATGGCAGCAGAGGACAGTCTGAAGAATAGTGTCTGATACGGAAGCACGTATGAAGCAAAGGTGTGTAATTGAATTCCTCCATGTGGAAAAAAATTGCACTCATTGACATTCAGTGGTGCTTGCTGAACGTTTCCGGAGAGCAACCAGAGGATGTGAGCACAGTGAGACTGTGTGTGCTGCATTTCAGCAGTGGTGGCAGTGACATAAAAGACAAGCTGTGTTCCAGACGGCTGTGCACAGCTGTCACACCACAAAATGAAGAGCGTCTCGATCAGCTCTTCCACACAAGTCAGTGGATTACAGCCAGGGAACTGTGCGCAGAGCTGAATATCAGCTTTGTGGCCTTAGAAATGATGGTGGCAACGTTATAATATTGCTAAGCTTGCACCAGGGGTGACCCTTGAATGCTCACACAGGAAGAGAAGGCATGCTGTATGTAAGTTTGTCAGGACCTATTGAACCACTATGAGGCTGAAGGTGACAGTTCTCTGGATCGTATCGTTACAGGTGATGACGTGTGGTATCACTGCTATAAGCTGGAGTCAGAATGGCAGTCTGTAGAGTGGTGACATGGGAATTCCCCATTGAAGGAAAAGTTCAAGATGCAGTCCTCAGAGGGTAAAGTGATGTGTGCCATCTTTTGGGATAGGAAGGGAGTGATCTTTCTGGTTTTCCTGCAGCCCCAACAAACTATCAACTCTGATTGCTACATTGTGACCCTGATTAAGCTGACGGATCACAATGGATCCTGAATGGTTAATGGTTAATCCGGAATGATTAAGCTGAATGGATCACTTCCAGAGTGAGGCTAGAGAGGAGGACATCTTTTATCTTGTAACAGGGTAACGTCAGGCCCCATACCAGTTGGGAGACTGCGGAGCACACAGGAATCGAACAGGTAAGAGGGTGGAAAATCTTTATGGTCACAGGTGATTAATTTTTCATCAGTGATGCTGTTTACATGCATAAGAGCTTAGTTAGCAGTGTGGTGGAGGATTCTCAAAATTGAGGCTATGTTGGCTGGTTTAACGCATTCAAGATTCATAGCTCCTTTTTACAGTCTCCGGGTGGACACTGTTTAATATTGTCATCTTGATTCATTGCTAGGGTGCATCAGAACACCTTCTAAAGGTTTATTTTATTGTTTCCAAATTGAAACACTAAAATAATAATCAAGAAAGGCAGAGGGTTAAACAGAGATCATGGAGAAACTGGTCTCTAATGGACGTACCTACCTGGCCTTCTCCTGCATGCAGTATTATCCATCCATTTGACAAAAGAAACAATACCTTAAACGAGGTCTCAAGCTGTGTATGTAAAAGAAGTAGCAGGATCACCCTCTAGATAAGACCAACACAAGAATGACCAAACAAAAGACATTCTTCCCATCCAGAAATGTCTGGTTGTTTTTGGGGAAGCATTTAGTAGTGTCTAATCTGGGAAGTCAGATTTTTACCTCCATCCCAGTGGTGCATCAAGCCCCATTGGAGTCCTAGTGAACATTTTAACAGCCTTTTTACTGCCTTTATTGGCTTCTCATTCAGCCCTCCCTGCTTCTCCTTTTTGTTTTATCTCCTGAAAAGCAGGGTGGTGTTCTCTGCATTGTTAGTTTAAAAATAGAAGAATGGGGAAGTTATTTTTAGAAAATACGTATCTGAAGCACACATTTACCATCTCGAGGTATTCAGGAAACATGTAGGTGTGGTACTTAGGGACATGGTTTAATGGGCAGTATTGGTGGTAGGTAAACAGTTGGACTAGATGATCTTAGAGGTCTCTTCCAACCTTGATGATTTTTTCCAGAGGTAATCTGTGCTCTGATTGTAGGCAGCAGAAAAGGAGCCCCACCAGGAAGCTTAGAACCATCCTTGCAGCAAACAAAGAAATACGAAACTATTGTTGCTGCTATTCTTTCATTTAAAAATATTAAACATCTTCATCATTTTTATAGCTATATATATATATGTATATACACACACACACAGATATGTCTGCCTGTGTATGCAAAATGTTGCAGCAAAGCAAACTACTCTGTGTGGGCCAGAATCAATGTTTTCTGCAGGTTTCCTCCCGGCCTGTATGGTGACCCATGGACTTGACTTTCACTTCTTAAAAAGAACGAATGACATGTCAGAATGAAAACATCGATACGTAACTGAGGGAGAGCTGCTGGACAGTGGGTTAATGCAGGTTTATCAAAAGCCAACCCAACTCTGGAGCTGCACTGATGAGCTGTTGTAACCCCCTGGCTTGAAAGCAAGACAGGTGGCGAGGCTGAATGCCTTGCCATGTTTTTGACTTGTGAATTTTCTGGGGTTTGTGCCTTCATTCATGGCCAGGTTTGATCTCCTTCCATGTGCTTCAGCAGCAGAGAGTTGCAGCGGTGCCAGCTGAAGGAGAACCAGTGTGACTTCTGCCTCTTGCTTCCGGAGTATTTCAGCGCTCAGAGCTGCCATCAGTCAGTGAGCAGACAGTAGCTCTCTCCTCGAGATGGAGTACTGGCCCAACTCACATTTATCTCAAGTACTGGGTATGCAAGCTGGTTGACACATTAATTTAGTTTGTGCTTCTCAGTTCGTACTCTTTTCGCTTATGATCAAATATTGGAAAAGGTTACAATTAATCACAGAGCGAGAATGGAACCTGACAAAGCTAATGATGGATTGTTACATTCTGTTTGCTCTGTAGGGGAATAACTGAGGTACTTGCATGACAGAAAACTATTATTAGTAATGAGAAATTGCTAAAGGAAAGCAACCCACGCCCATCTCCCATTCTGCAACCTATGTTTCTTCTTTAGAGTTTTTAAAAATGAAGCAATTTGCTAATGCTGTTGGCTTTAACCAGGTTTTGTGGCCACGTGGCTGCCTTTGTGGAGCTGTGAGGCACCAAGAGGTTTCAGCTCTCAATGCAGCCCTGTGCTCTGTGCTTGCAGAAGATGAATATTCAATATGTGTGAAGCCAATTTCCAAACACTAATGGCATGCCTGCCCCCAAGCAGCAAGGTTGTACAGCAGAGGAACCACAGGGTGTCCTTGGAAAAAAAAACTCAACATGGACTGCTGGACTGACTGTGGTGTGTGCTTGCTCTTTGAAAATGAACTAATTGCTGGTTGTTAAAAAGCAAAAATGTTGCTGGGCTGAGACAGATGATGAAAAATGAGCCCTTCCCAAGGGAGTATTTACGACCGAGCCACGTGCTCAAGCAGCAAAAGGTTTGGGTAAGAAATTCTTACAGGCTTCCCAGGGCAGACATCTACCCGTGGCTATCTGCAAGTGCTGCTGCTGGGCACAGAGTATTCCCTTCATTTAATGGGATACAGCATCTGAATGGCTGCTGAAATTGTAACTTAAGGAAAAGAAATGGGGGTTGTGTAGCTGTGGTATGCAGTCATTAAAAACTAAATTTTAAACTAAAAATACCCATCTCACTTTGTACTGTTCATAAAGTTATCTTATGCGTTTAAGTATGGCAGAATTCCACAGTCCTTTGCTCTCTGCTGGTCAGCAGGATTGTCTGGGATTGCAAGTGCTGTTGTCAGTGCCCTAGCTTGGGGTTCCTTAGTAGTTTTCAAGGTACAACACAAAATAAACCTCTCTTACTTCTCTAGTTTTCAATCTAAAAGAGAGCTACTTTCTGAGAGAGGAATGAAAAGCATATCCCACTTTTTCATTGGGAGCAGGGCCTGGCCTTTTGTTGCTACTTAAGCCACAGACTTCTGTTTACACATTTGGTGATGTAAATGAATTGCTCCTGGTTAGGATATGATAAAAGATACATAGAACACCTTAACTCGTAAGTCATAAGGTGTTCTGTGTTTCCTTTTATTTCAGCTACTTGGGTTTTACATGCCATAAGTGCATAACTGTTCTCCAGGGCTACCTGCAGCAGCTTGGACTTTTACTGTTTTGGTTCGTCAGCTTGTCTCCATATCCCCTATCTCACATTCAGGGGAGAGACAACCTGCCAGAGCCCTAGGATGGAGCCAAGAGTATGATACTGAATTACCGGAGCAACCTGTCATCTTTCCATGGGAGCCAACAGGACAAATTCAGGGACATGAGCTGGGCAAGGCTTCAAATTGTCATAGAGAGTCTGTTGCTGTGCATCCATGGAGGTGGCCTGAGCTCAGGCACCCTCATGTAAGGACCTGAATGGTCCCTTTGTATGTGACTGGGAGGCAGCACACCACAGTTGTAGCAGGCGACGGAGTGGATTTGCTTTGCTGGTCTGTCTGCCGTAACCTTGCATATGCAGGTGTCTTGGATGTAGGGAATTTTTTCAGCGTGCCACAACTTGACACATCATTGGAGGCTATGCGTGAAATTTGGACTAGTCCAGATGTCCATTGCATTGCAGTGATCAGTGAATTATTTCTATGCATGAAAAGGAGTGAAATGAAAACTTATTCCCAGCCTGGTATAGATCTAACGGCCAGGCTTTGCCGGTTGAGTCTATTTCAATTCGTTAGGCACTGCAGTAAACAGCATTAAATGAGAGATGCCATGATTGCTCCTGATAGCGCGTTTTCAGGATTGCTTCTGTTCCTGCAGCGGCTGGATGGAGCTTTGTTATAACCATTCGGCATGCACCAGCAGAGCAGAGAGTGTGCCTCTTCTGAGAGGAGAAGTGAATAACATGAAGACTGTGATGTTACAGGGCAGGGCTTTTTAAACCTTACAAATGGTTGCACTGCTGTCAATATTGGCTGTTGTTATCCCAGCCTCCTCCAGACCTTGCACCAAGCATCACCTTGCCCCGCACATTGCAGTAACCAACCAGTCTGTGTGTTTGCAAAAAGCCTACATGCAGAGGACAGACATCCCAGTTATGCTCATCCCCACAAAAATAACAACTCCTTAGGAGTATGACAGCTCTCATTTCCTCTCGTTCGGTAGGGGAGAGCGCAGAAGGAGCTGGACAGAGCGGTGCCACTTGCTGAGAGACTTGGCATGGTCAGGAATACATTGAAGGCTGTCAAGAGGAATTTAGTTAAGGGTGAGTGCTCTGGCATGGGATGGGATGGGTGAGGGTGCCTGGCCGGCAGCCCCCCACAGCCACCAGCCTCCCTGTGTGTCTGCTCATTGCAGGCACTTGTCCCATGGCCTGCAGGGTATTTTCTTGACCAGCTCCGTTAGGAAATCAGATTTTCCTAACAACTGCAAGAGGGTGGCTGTGCTCTGTGACAGAGATTGGGTAAGTGGTGCCTGACTGAGCGTTTTCTTTAAAAGGATGCATTCAGTGCTCTTGATAGAAATGTTGTTAATGTTTACGTTGCACAGATGCCATCCAGCATCCTGAGGAAATGGAGAGGTTAATCACTTCTCTTCAAGTACCTCAATACCTCCTATTGCTGAAACAATTTGATAAGCCCTGGAGAGCATTTTCATTTATTCACTTGTCCAGGCTGTTTTCTGCTTCTCCACATGATTAAATGCTTCATTTTGTAAAATATCAGATCAATAAAGCTGTGCCAGAAAGATGAAATTTTCTCTTTTTGAGGTGTGAGGATATGAGGCACCTTGTGTGGCACATTCTGGGGACAAAACCAAGGCTCTTCTAAGCCAGAATCAGGAAGTGTCACTGGCTTGGGTTCCCCAAACCAGTGTCCTCAGATAGTCAAGGAGAAGTAGCATCATTCACATGCAGCAATGCTTCAGTGCTATGGTTTGAATAGGAGAGAGTAGCTGAAGTGGTCATTGGTTTGACAAAGCTTATCAAGTGGAGGTTGGTTTGGGTACAGAGCCTGCAGCTGCAGCCTGACTTGCAGACTCCTCTTCACAAACGCCATTTGAGGTAAGTGCAAATCCATGGAAGATTCTTCTCCACAGTGTAAATGCATACCATGTGTGGTATTCCAAGAATGTGACCATGTCTTCAATTGCATGAAGTATTGTATTAAAAAAAAACAAAAACCCAAAAAAACCTGACTGGATGGCTGGGCCCAAGAGTGGTGGTGGACGGAGTTAAATCCAGCTGGCGACCAGGCACGAGTGGTGTTCCCCAGGGGTTGGTATTGTAACTGGACCTGTTTAACATCTTTACTGATGATTTGGATGAGGGAATTGAGTAAGTTTGTAGATGACACCAAGCTGAAGGGAATTGTTGATCTTTCTGAGTATAGAAAGGCCCTGCAGAGGGACTTGGACAGGTTGGATCAGGGGGATGAGGCCAGCAGGATGAAGTTCAACAAGGTCAACTGTTGGGTCCTGCACTTTGTTTGCAACAACCCCATGCAGTGCTACAGGCTTGGAAAGCTGTATGGAGGAGAAGGACCTGGGGGTGTGGTCAGTGCTCGGCTTAGAATGAGCCACCAATGTGCCCAGGTGGCCATGATGGCCAGCAGGAGAAGGGAGGTGATTGTCCTCCTGTACTCAGCTCTGGTGTGGCCGCACCTGGAGTACTATGTTCAGTTTTGGACCCCTCACTTCAAGAAAGACATCAAGGCACTGGAGCGTGCCCAGGGAAGGGCAATGAAGCTGGTGATAGGTATGGAGCCACGAGTCTTATGAGGAGCGGCTGAGGGAACTGGCATTGTCCAGTCTGGAAAAGAGGAGGCTCGGGGCAGACCTTAGTGCTCTCTACAACTGCCTGAAAGGAGGTTGTAATGAGGTGGGGATTGGCCTCTTTTCCCAAATAACTAGCAGTAGGAAATGGCCTCAAGTTGCACCAGGGAAGGTTCAGGTTGGATATTAGGAAGAATTCCTTCTCCAAAAGAGTGGTGAGGCATTGGAACAGGCTCCACTCCTGATGATGGAGTCACCGTCCCTGGATACGTTTAAGGGAAGGGTAGATGTAACACCTAGTGACATGGTTTAATGGGCAGTATTAGTGGTAGGTGGACAGTTGGACTAGATGATCTTTAAAGTCTTTTCCAACTTTTATGATCCTATTATTATTCTTCGAGAGAAATCAGAGGACATGAAGTTTGCTTGGTATTGCTGTGTGTATTAATTCCAGTTGTTTAGAGGGAACATGGTAAGGAGAGGTCAGCTTTGCTTTGCAGTGAAACAGGGAACTTGCTGGCTAATGAAGCAAAGAGGCAGCGCACAGCATTTATTATTGATGCCATTAAGAGCCAGACAGGGCTGTGCTCCTTTCGGTGGTGCCAAGTGGCTGTTGGAAGAGCTGGTGAAGAGGCTGTGTTGCCCAGAGCCCTCCTGCCCCACTCCCACGGCATCAGAGCTGCTGTCAGGTGGGTTTGCTGCTGTCTGTCACAGGCATAGCCCCATGGGAGATGCTCTGCAGCCACGGAGATGCACAGCATTTCTGCTTTCGCCTGCATGACTGAACCCGTCTCTTGTTGTACGAGGTGCTGGTATCCCTGTCTCTGCACTAGAGCTTCACGGTCGATTTAAGCTGATGTAAGCATGAGTTGCAGTCAAAAGGGAGAGCTTCTGTTGCTGTCCCTATGTGAATGTGTGGCCTTAGCATCAGATTTGAGACTTAAATATTCTACTGAGAAAGTAAAGGTGGTACTAAACCAAATTTCACATTTACATTCATCTGCAGTAGTATTTTAAAAGTGGAAGAGAACAGTATAACAAAACAGTTTAACAGCCTGGAGAAGAGGAGGCTGAGGGGAGTCCTCATGGTGGCTGCAGCTCTCACAGGGAGCGGAGGGCAGCGCTGAGCTCTGCTCTCTGGGTATGGCATGGAGCTGTCGGGGGGGCGGCAGCTGCGGGTTAGGGGACAGAGTCTGCACCAGAGGGCGGTGGGCACAGCTTCGAGCTGCTGGAGCTCAGGGAGCAGTGCTTTCAGGCACTGTGTTTGGAATTTGAGCGGTGCTGCGTGGAGCCAGGGGTTGAACTCAGTGTTCCCTGTGGGTCCCTTTCAACTTGGGATACTCTTAGGATTCTAATAATGTCTTGTTGAATTATTCTTGTTTTTAAAGGCAATCTGTACCATTGCTAGCTGATGAGCCTTTACCTACTGGTGTTTGGGGCTCTGGGTGATTCCATGCAACCAGTAGTTGCATTAGGGAGTAAGTCTGGCGTGGAAATTGTGCAAGTACTGGCATTGATTAGATGAAGAAGCAAATTTCTAGTGGTGCTGGTTTAAAATGCAACTCCAATAGGCCTTATAGATTCAAATCCCGGAGGGTGAATGAAATCAATCCAATGCCATTGATCTGATGCCAGCTGGGATTAGTGGAGCCCCACGGATGAATGGTGAGTATAACCTACTGCCTGAACTGCTGGCTGCCTCTGTTTTAGCCTTGAAAGTGAATAACAGAGTTCAACCACAAAGACTTTGGGCTAATCTGAAAACATTTCTGCAGGTGCCACAAGGTACCATCAACGAGAAAAATAAAAGGGTCATAATGTTGGAAGTGGAAAAAGGGCCTGGTAGCAAAGTGATGATTGTAACAAGTTTCAGGAGAGGAAGGTGAGGAAGATAACTCAGATTAGCAGACATGGAGGGACTGACTGTCAAACAGGGCAAATTTGGAGGGAGTTCAGAGAAGGGAAATGAAGCCAGAGGAGATGAGACCTGCAAAAAAAAAAAAAAAGGCCAACAGGAGCAGGTCTGCTCCATCTAAAGAAAATACACACAAGGGAGACATTATCACTTGCAGATGTACAGGGGGGAGGTATAAAGCAGCCAGCAATCAATTTCCTAATAACAGGCTTGATCTTTTAATGAACTGGTAAGATGGAATGAGAGGAGAACAAAAACCTGATTTATCATCCCATCTTTTCTGCAGTGGCAGCAATGCAACTGTATTTTCTTCCCTTAGCTTGTCTCAGCAGCTTCACCTGAGTCATGAAGTTGGAGTGTCTTCACAGCTGAGTCTCTTGTGTGACATGAGAGGTTTTACGGAGCTGTTGGCCTCTTTGCGTGGCTGCTGTTTAAGGCAAATACTTCTGTTTCTGCTGCTTTAGGACCTTGCAAGCCCCACTTGAAATGGCCACAAGATCAAGGTGGAGAGCTGTCTTGAGGCAACGGAAGGCAAGCAGAGGGGTTTCTGAGAACAGGGCTATATTTCATTGAAAAGCAGCAGGACCTCTCTTCATTTCTCTGGGGCCAGGGATTTCTCCTGCTTCCTTAGGCAGCAGTTCTCTGGAATCCTTTGTAAAAGTCACTTCTGAACTTGCCTAATCACGGGGCTCTGCTCTGTGTTAAGGTGGGACCCAGAAACCCAAGGAGCTGTTCCTGCATCTTGCATCTCTAAACGAGTAGGGTCTTTGCTGTAATTAATCCCACCTGAGGGTGCTGGCCCTAAGCCAACAGGCTGCACTCACCTAAGCAAAAACCTAGGTACTTTGGGGATGCGCTGCTGTCTTTCACAGGAACTTGTCTGAAGGACAACTGGTGTTATGTGAATGTGATGATTGTGGCAGCTGATAGCATTGTTAAGCAGGACCCTTTACAAATGCAGATGAAGGTACTTACACCATGTTAGAATTAGATTTGTACAAGCCATCTGGAATGGCAGTGTGGGAATAAACTCTGCTTTCACTTCTGCTGGGTGAAATCTGGCTGTGAACATTCAGGGGCCAGGCTCTCAGCTGGGTTGAGTCATCTTTTCTGTAAGATGTAGCATATAGATTTAAGATGTAAAGCCGTGTATTTGTTCTACTGATGTGTGAGGGCGCTGCTGTCTATAAGCAGAGCAGTACAGGGTTGCAGCTGTAAAGCTCGGGGCTGCAGCACAAGCAGACCAGCAGAGGAAAGGAGTAGGAAGTAAGACAAGGGGCTTTCTCTTCTGGATATGGGGGCAGCTCCCTATTTCAAAGGTATCATTAACATGTGTAGATTAGAGGCTGAGTTAAGTTTGTGAAATCTCAGATCCTCTGAGAAGGGGAATAGACCTCAAAGGTGGTATGCTTGGATTAAAATCTGTGTAGGTATTTGGCCATTCCACATCCAGTGGAATCCATACTGTACAGAGAACGATGGCTACAGCAGAGCATTAAGATGTTTTTTTCCCTTTTCTCTTTCCCTGTTACTTCTCCAGGTTTTTCCACCATGTTCGGAAAGAAAAAGAAAAGGCTTGAAATTTCTGGGCCCTCTAACTTTGAACATCGTGTCCATACTGGCTTTGACCACCGGGAGCAGAAGTTCACAGGACTACCTCAGCAGTGGCACAGCTTGCTGGCGGACACGGCCAACAGACCGAAGCCTATGGTGGACCCCTCATGCATCACTCCCATTCAGCTCGCGCCTATGAAGGTATTGTGCAAAGTCTGTCTTTCTTGTTGCCTTTGAATGTCCTGACCTATCTTTAATTGCATAGTTGAAGCTGTGCATGAGCTTAGCCCTAAAATGCCTACGTCTGCATTCAGAAGGTACCTGCTGCATGATGGGAGCTACCACTGGACACCTCTTTTTCTAGTTTCTGTATGGAACTACATCTTAGTGAAAGGTTATCTGACGACTCTGATGTAACCACTTCTGTACACTTACTCTGCCCGCGTTGCTAGAAATATAAAGGAGATCAGAAGGAGGTGACATGTCAGGCTTGGCCACCAAGCACCAACAGGCAGAAGATAATTGCATCACCAAGAACAACTGGGAAGCAGGCATGGCTGGGGCGGAGGGGCAGAGCTGCAAGCACAGAGAAAATTGGAAATCCAAATGTTTAATACTAGGGCTGTGAGGTAAAATTGTATTTATAAAACGTGTCCCAGAAGAGCATGTGTCACGGGCCTTGCTTGGGCCATGTGTTCGCATTCCTGGGCTGCAGAAGAAAAAACCACAAGTCCCAGCGGAGGCCCCAAATGTTGCTCCTCTGCAGCATAGAGTTCCTTGATAATTAATTTAAGAAAGGTGCTTTAGGCAAAGGCAAGGAGGGAGGGATAAGTACAAGGAAGGAAAGAAATGAAATTGCTTGTTAAGCCCGGGAATAAGCTCAGAGAGGGATCTTGTTGCCACCTACCAGTGCCTGCGGGTTAATGCAGATGGTAGAGCAGAGCTCTTCTCTGGGTGACAAAATGGGGGGAGCAGACCCTGGCTGTGGCTTCGGAAGTTCAGACCAGACGCGTGGTGAAAAAACATTGTTCAAAGGGTAGAGCAGCACTAGATGGGTGCCACTGTGGCTCTGAGCTACCCATCCTTAGAAGTTCAAGATACAGTCAGACAAACTGCCTCATTTAGTGGTGGTTCTGGAATTGCACATCCTGATGTGTGGTGTCCCAGTAAATGCCACCTGTGTGCTGGCAGTACCATACACCCCTTGCTGTCATGTGGCTGAAAGATAAATTTAGGATTTCATCCTCATGGATTTTTCTGAAGCAAGGGAAAATCAGATAATCCTGAGAGCACAGACTCTGTATTTATATTTGGTAAGTGCTCTTTGCTAAATTTGCATTTGCTGCCTGCACCTGAAGGACACTCAGCACTTGCTGATCAGGATTACTGGGCACTGCTGCAGGACAAGGGGTATGAAAGCAAAGTCTTGGATTTTTTGCTGTGATAAAACACTTCATTGGCCCAGAATAATTTGGAAGGGAGTAGGCAAACCTTTGCCAGCTAGAGTAGAAGAGCAAGTGTGTTTCACAGCCCTTTTAAACACCAAAATACCCCTGGGTATTTTGACATGAATGTATAAAGATGTTTTAATACAAATCGGTTTCTTATCTTGCATCTATTTTCTGTAGTTCTGGAGCCATAAATCCTTAAGTTTAAAATGCTTTAAAATGTGTTAGATTTCTCAACACCTTAAAAGCAGTGTGAGACTAGTTCTGCAAATGGACACATACATGCATAGCTTTATTTGTGAGTAGAGCTCTGGTGAAGCAATATACACTGTGGTGTGTGAAGGATTGAGCCCTGAATGAAAGCTGCAGCACTTATAAGTGGAGAAAAGCATGGATGGTTGTTTCCAAGAAATCATCTCTTTTTGTTTTTCTGTTCGTTTATCAAGCGTCTGTCTGTGTATGGGGAGGATCTATGTATCCAGCACTCTGTATCTGTTCATATAATGGGAACACAGTTATGAACTAAATCTTACCATGCCAGAAAAGGCTCCTCTGGGAGCAGGCTAGGGGACAGGAGCCAAAATACAGCTCCTGAGCTGAGCTTGTTTTCCCAACATAGCCTTGGGCCACAGTGGTTCATAATGCATCCATACATCCCATGGCATCTTTCTGTGATGCATCTCCTGGGGACAGGTTCTCTGTAACCCTCCCTCCATCCCAGCAGTGGCCATGGGGCAGAGGGACCCACCAGAAGGGTTGTCTGCATAGATGGAAGATGGAATTTGGAAGTAGATTCCCCAAACTTCAGTTATTTGCATGCCACCATTCCAAAGGTGGAGTTGAAAATGGAATTGAGATTAAAACTGAAGGGCTCAAGAGACTATGCTTTCACTCTCCAGTTACTTTTCCGAAGACTTCTACAGCCTATTGAAATAGGCCTCCTCTGTAATGCCAGAAAAAGAGTTGGTCTTACTGGCAACTAAGAACAGTGACAGCCATCTGAGAACTTGCTTCTAATTTTATTGCAAGAAATAATGTCGTTGCATGTTAAAAATTAGTGCGTTTATGTTGACGTAACTTACAGAAATCAACTGAGTTGTGGCCACTTCAAAACTGAAAGTATTAAGTGTTACTGAAGTAAACATTTAATCCAGAACAATGTTGTTTACGTGCACATTCCCTAACATCTTTAGTTCTGTTAAAAAGGGACTTAGGCACCGAGGACTTTCTTATTCAAGTGAGAACTGATGATTTTAAATGCATTTGCATTTGAAAGACAGAAGCCATAAACTGAAAGTCCATAACACTGCTTACAGTTTTTCTCTTTTCCACCCAGCAGTTAATGGGGTTTAATTAACACACTTGTAAATGCACTGAGGTGTAACAGAAGATTGATAATGAAGTATGTCCTGAGTCACAGTATTAAGTCAGGCTGAGGCATCCAACCAGAGTTGGTCCATGCAGAGGTTTCAGGTCATGCAGCAGTTCTGTAAATTGTCTGTTCTGCATTTATTAATTTTATTGTATTTTTAATTATTTCTGCATTGACTACACATGCAGTGCAAGGCAGAGGTGTTCTGCTTAGAGGGACTCCTTTGTGGCTGAATGGTAGCACAGGTTATGGAGGTAGAGTTTAAGAGAGTGATCGCTGGCTTTTGAAACGGAATTGATTTTTGTTTGCTTTGTGCTTCACCCAAAGCTTTATCCTAACCCAAAGCCAAAGCAGAGGAAGGGAAGGGCTTTTGTTGACTTCTGTGAGTTTTGCTCTCTTCCCCATTAGGGTTCTTTGCTTGTTTCTCAGCCTGCAAAACAGATAGAACCTGATGGTTCATATACCGTATCCCTCTGGGTGGAACAATAAGTCATACGTTTTCTAACTGCTCCATCTATATTGAAAAGCAGCAGAGGTGATGAAGAGGCAGTACTCTGGGCTTCCAAATATCCTGGGTGTGGCCCCCTCCCACCGGGAGGCTCACTGCTGTGCCTCTGCACTGACTGATTTAAAGGCATTTAGTCCTTTTGCACGTGGCTGGCAGTGGCTTGTCATGGTTATATCTGAGCTTGAACACAAACCTGAGTTGGCTGTACAAATTCATTCATTTCCACTACAAGGAGTAATGATAATAGGATTCCCCTCCTCAGTGTGGATGACCCAGATACGAGCAAAGTGCTGTATATTTCAGACACTAGCAAGAATGAGTAAAAATGACGCAGAAGATTTCACTGAAAATAGAAAGTGACAATGGTCATGATAGGTTTTGGGTGTGGAGGGAGAGGTTTTTGGTAAAAGGCTGATTTTTCACTGAAAACATCTCCATGTGAACTATGTCTTCCTATACTTAAAATGGATTTCATGAAGCCTGCGATCTGATATTAGGCCTCTCAGTTCTCTTGCTTCAGTATTTTGTGTTTGCCCTACGTGTACTTGCAGTTCAGGGTTTGCTTGTTCGTCCTCAGCATGCAACATGCTTGTCCTGACATTGCTTTTACACTGTACTCGAGTTCCAACCCCTTAGTTTTGGAAAGCTTCAGCATCAATACCTTGGCTAACACATTGCACTTAGGCAGCAAAACTCAATGAATTCTTCATGGTTTCTACACTGTGCTAGAAGTATTAGGAAAACAAGTATGAGAAGCCTTATTTGGGGGATTTTTGACGAGAGCCTAGCATTGGCTTTGTAAAGATGCTTCATTAAGATGCTTGAATGTCCATGGCTGTCAGCAGGAACAGGGCAGTGTGGAGGACTTGTTAAAATCCCTTCTTGTGTTTCCCAGTGCAGCTAAGAGCGGAGCTTCTTTGCTTTTCTGTCAGTTACTGGAAGAAAAATTGCCATTTGCTTCTGAGATGCACAGTAGTTGTGCCGTTAACCTGCTGCAGTTCATTTACCTAGTGTTGTGCAATGTGTGGGCTTTGCAGGGCAGGGAATTTCTGATGTGGCACACTGTGGACTCGCTGACTTTCCTCCTTTTCATCCTGTTTCAGTGTTGCAACCCGTATGTTTTGTCCTATCTGTGATTTTAGTTTCCCTCACTGTTGCATCCCAAACATTGACCTGGATAGCAGCAAGTTAACTATAATCCTTAAAACCTTTTTTAAGCTTCTACTACTATATTTCAGCCTATATATAACATGGGAGAAAATAATCCAAAAATGAGTTACTGGCCTTGGCTCTTTTAATAGTTCTGACAAGGAAATCAAAGCTTCTGTTGACTGTGCATATTGACAGAAGAAACAGCAGACATGCCCCTTCTCTTCCCTGTCCTACTTGGACAAAGCAGTGGTTGTCCTGCCTTCTCTTCCTTGTCTTCCCACGTTTTTCTCTCTCCTTGACAGCTACTTCATTTTACTTATTCCTCCATGATACCTCTGGATGGGACAGTTTGAGGTTTTTGCTTGAAGAAGGCTGTCTCCCACCCGCCAGCAAGCTGCAGGCCTACAGCACTGCTCTTGACAGGACAGGACACGAAAGGCTGCTGACACCTTGTGGGCCTTCCTTGTAGCTGCACTGTGATAATTCATGCTTAGGAACTCAAGTTTCCTAATTGCTTGCTTTGGGATTGCACATGGGGCCTGGCATGTGCTCGTCTAGGAGGAGCTAAGGTGAAAGGGCTATCACTAAAAAAGGGCAAGAGCCAATACTTTGCAGCGCTGAAAATGTCATGTAGAAATAAAAGGTTTTGCCAGCAAGCATAATTGAGCAGTGGGACAGTGACGCAGAGAGCAATTTGTAATGGACAGTACCCTGAGCCACCTGACAGGTCATCAGTGCTAGCTCTGCTCCAAGCAGGCGGTGGGGCTGGATGACTTGCAGAGGGCCCTTTTTCTGCAACTATCTTCATCTACGAGTAATTTCAGTCACATTTGAAATAGTCCTGCTACACAGTTCTACTTTCAATTTATTTTGGTGACTAAACCACAATGCGTTTGATACTATGTGGTGCCAAAAAGAATTACTGCAGCTTATTTCAGTTGGCTCTTGAGGGCTATTTGATTTCCCCCATTTCTGAGTAGTGGCATCTCTTCTGTATGTTGTTGTACAGATGCAATGCAAATATGCCACCTAGTGTCCGAGAATGTGTCTTACTATGACATAGGTTTGGTGTGAGAAGAGCCATGTTGCCAGTGTTGTGTAGTAGTAGAGGAAATCTGTCACTGTACAAATAAAAATCAGCGACGTAGGCTCATATGTACTACATACACTGCACGATGGAAACTTTCCGTTTAATTTCTTATTCTTTGATTTCAGAAATTTTTAGGTTTTTACTGAAGTCCTTTGGAACAATATTGCTGCTGACTGCAGAATTTAGCTCAAGACAGAAAATGCCTGAATAAGGCAATAGGATGAATTTTTTTTCATATTAATAGTTCATTTTATGGAAAATGCATTGTCAGTGTAAATAATTTCAGCTGGAAGAGGGCACATCTTTGAGATCATAAACTGTTTTTCGGTTTTCTCTTTTAAAGTCTTTGACTACTTTGGTTACAGTGATCAGTGCAACCTTGGCAGCCCTGGATGCAGCGCACCTTGGGAAGGAGCGCAGAGCAGGCCTAATGTAATGGCAGTTCCTGGCACCACTGTGCTGCGAGCTGCCTGTTCCTCTGCACTGATGGACCGCGGGCAGGAAGCTCAGATGAAATGCAGACCTACTCCAGTAAAAGTAGTTTCTCTGTTCCTTGTACCCTCCTCAGATCTGCTCTCTTCTTCACCTCTGTCAAAAGTACACTAACTGTTGCACACAGTTATTTTACTACAGTCGCACTGGCAAGCTGTAGTCATCCTAAAATGAGGGAAGCACTTCTCCATGGTACTTTTCCCTGATATATTCTCAGTTATTTTTCATAGTCTGGAGTTTCTGGCTTTCTGAACGAGGAAGTTCCTGATCAGCTTTTCAGCAGCTGCTGCTTTGTTTCATACTGCTGCATTTTTTCTGGGGCCTGTTTTGGACAAGAAGAAACCAGCATCATTAGCACTTCAGTTTGTCTCAAAACAAAATGTTCCTCAGTTTGTAATGAACCAGAAAATCAATTGTTCACCTGATTTTTCTAACCAAGGTACTCGTCTCTTATAACAAACTCCACAGATTCAGCCACATACGTTTGGAAGGTCTGTTTGCAGCAGAATTGTAGGTATCAGTATCAGGGATCATAAGCAGGACCTGGCTGCAGGTCCTAGAGAAACAGTGAGGTTGCTAATATGAAACACTGCCATCATACAAACTAAATACTTGAAGTGGAAAAAAAAAGTTTTTTTCACGATCCGTCTTCTTATTTGTGTCCATGAAATATTCTCAAACGGCACCAAGAGTAATGCACACTGGCAGAAATGTCGTTTTCCCTGTAGTTAATGCAGGTAGTGTAGTGTAGGGGATAACTTTGGTCCACATTAGGGTGGGTAGATGCACTTATCTCTGCACTGAAGCTGTGAGTGGATAATTTTACACTCTGAGGGGTGATGATCCAGTTACTTGCTGATCATGTCACTCATTCAAAAGGTCCGCAAGAAGCTTGCAGTATCAGTGCTCTAATCTTGCAAGTATTTGGGCACAGGTGTGCATTTACACCTGAGTGGCCCTGCTGGGCTCACTGGGCTCTGCTGGGGAGCAGTGTCAGATTCTGCTGCCTGCTGTGTGTAGATCTAAGGGTGTCATCCAGAAATCTTCTGAGTAAGCCTTTTTTTCATGGAACAGCATTGATTTGGTCTGCTCGTAGGAGAAAGGATTTACTGGGCCCATAGCAATAATAGGGATTACAGACTTCTGTGCAAAAAAGTGTTCTTTTCCAATATTAATAGTAAAATAAAAAATGCTGTTTGCATCAGCATTGTGATTCTAAGTAATGTTTGCGCTGGAGAAGTTTTGCAAGGGCTGTATTTTTTCAAGCTTGAGTTATACTGATGAGAGTTTATCTCGGTGGTGTAGGACCTTGCATTATGCTAAGTGAAGTTTGCATGTAAATCTAGAATTCACTCTCTGCATCTGCTGAGGCTTTAGAGCTCAATAAAGATGTTAACCTGTAGGTCTGCACACAGAAGAGGCAAATTCTCAGTATCAGCATTTCAGAAATGGAATCCAGTCTCCTCTGGGAATATGAGACTGGGAGCACTCTCCAGGTAGTGCTGTATACCCTGAAATGAGCCAAGAATTGGATCCTGAGCAAGGACACTTGTGATCATGTTCTTTTTTTAGCGTAGAAGTTAGTCTCTGCTGAGAAGTGTAGAGATGTTCCAGTATCTTCTCTTGCCTGCCCTGATAAATGAGCCGTGCCCCCTGTGTACTGCCTGACATGCAGGGCTCTGTCTCCATCACTCTAAACCTGGCTGCTGTTTTCTTCCTGTTTGCTTAGGCAAGGTTTTGGCCACCAAAACTTTCCCTGCACTGACCCATAAGCTCTGTGGAGACTGAAGCAGGACTCAGACCTATGCAGGACTAGGCAGGTAGAGGTGGTGCTTTGGGGTGGTTGCTGTGGTGGAATGCTCCTTCTAGCTTCTGTACCATACCACTGATCACCTGGAGCAAGGTGTGAAAGTATAAAAGGTAAAGTGCAAGCAGTTTTTTCCTCAGTAAACATATGGAAAGGATAAATATATTTTACCAAACATCAGTCAAAGAGTCCAGAGAGCCACCGCTCGACTCAGCTGAGAGAGCACCTGGAGTAAAATACCCTGTAAGACTTCTTCTGTCTGTGGACTGGCTGGACCCCAACAGTTCTGCTAACATTGTGTGAATGTAAAGTTGTGGTGACACTAGAGTTTCTTTTCTTCCATGGCTGTCAGTGGGAAACACTAGGTGGCAGCAAGGAATCTCTGGAAATTCACTTCATTGCTTGTCATAACTGGGCATAGACAGCAGACAAATGTGCTGTGGTGTCCTGATGGCACTTTTAAAGATATGCTTTTATCCTCCTTTGTGACTGGTCTGTGGAAAGGATTAACATCTACAATTGGCCAGGCGGCATTTGCAGTTCGCATCAGTACTAGGATAGCACTTGCTACTTCAGCTTGAATTTAAGCATGCCGTGACTATAATTCACAGTAGCTACATATTCTGCACTTCTCCATGCTGTGTTTATTCCTAGATCTACTGATAAACTGGTTTTGGTCCATTGTAGTCTAGAGTATAAACCATCTTGGTCATAGTCCCATTAAACTATGTTATAAAGAGTACTGTCAAGAGCAATAGTATCAGGAGGAAGACCATGTTGCCAAGCAGCTCACTTACCTGTGAGGCCAAAGCTCCAGGTGTAAATGGGATTTTTTCCTGTTTCCTGCTCTGCAGTGATTAGATCTGGGCTTTGGTGGCTCTCCAGGAATTGGAAGCTGATTTGCTGCCATTTATGTCTTGTGCTCTCCTTCACACTGGATCCAATTACAGCAGACAAGCGCTGTGTATTACAGGAGAGCAACACTGACTTGCCCCTGGAGACCTTTAAACACCTTTTCTGCTGAAGTGTCACTTTCATGGACTGAACTGTGTAGGCCAGAAAAAATGAGAGCATATCAGATACAGATCTTTGGGGAGAGAAAAGTGAACAAAAGAGATGTGTGTAGGATGGGGACTTACACTTTGTAATTGCAAAGATCAGATCCAACAGGCTTTAATTAGGATCACACAGTTAAAAGAAGAGCAAGAGATTATGAAATTTATTTAGTCCAAACAAAACAGTAATTTCTGTCTGTGTCTTTAGCAATTGCATTTAGTAATTCCCAAAACAAACTTCCAGTGAAAATGCCTCCGTTTGAAGTAGCACTTTTTAGTAGCCATGGATCTGTAAGTGCAGAAACCTGGTTTAAGCACATCAGCTTTTATGAACCACCCAGGAAAAAGTCAGCAACTCCTCCAAATTCCGTATCATCAGCAAAGTTGCTCAAAACACCTTCTAGTCCTAAATCTGAGTCATTAAAAAGCCATTAAAGAGAAATAGCCCTAAAGTGGAGCCACTGCACTGGCTGCCTGCCAGGTGTAACCCCATTTATTATAACTCTTTGGGACTGACCCATCAGCCAATTGCTCGCCCATCGCATTATGTTTATGAAGCATCTCACAGTACTCAGAGACACTGATCAAGTTTAAAAACTTTCCATTAAGTGCTTTGAAACTTTCTCACCTTTTTTAAGTCTGTGGGACTGAAGCATTTCACAGCGTTTTCACAGCACTGACTGCAGAGCCTTTTCCCCACCAGCGTGACCAGTGCACCACACATGTTATCCCAGTCTTCCTTGGCATTGTAACCCCAGGCGTGCAGGGCTCTGACTGCAGTAACCATCTCGAGCCTGGACAGTGCTTTGCTAGGCTTGTGTGAAACAGAAATGTTGACTTTCTCTTCAAGCATGTGCCATACGTGAAACCTCATTCACTGGGGTAAATTGTAATGGCAAGTAATATGGTTAAAATTGCTTCTTATGAATTGTCAGACTGTCAAAGTCTTCGTTTTAATTAAAGGCAAGGAGATTGCAATGGAGTGACCGCAGAGCCTCTGCCCTCCCAAATAAGTGCCCCACTGCCACAGCTGTCAGATAAAGGCAATTACTTGCCTAGCATGAGATGTTACCACGTGGGAATTTACTTCAGTATTTCAGAATGCTCCATCAAGCTGCAGCCAAAATCTTTCAGCAGGAAAAAAGCACCGGGATCATTAATTGGGTTAACACTCCATCAACCTCGCGTTTGTTAATGGGCATGTGTAGGACATGAGGGGAATCTCATCTGGGGAGATGTCATCCAGGCTACAACGAGGGCTTACACTGCAGTGTGCCTTCATGAATTACAGCCCCTGCATCTGCATCGTGGCTGGGGATGAGCTGTGGTACAGAAAGCATTGTTCGTACATCTCTCCCAGAGCACATTGGTAATCCAGGCATGGATCAGTTCACAAGCCCAGATTTTTGAGATACAATAGGAACACTTGCTTTACATTAACTGTCCTTAATTCTGTCATTTTTCCTTTGATATAAAGCTACTTATGTCACACGCAACTCTACCTGAGGTGAAATTTCATCCTGATTGAGGTCATGACTTTCTGGCCTTCTTCTACTGCAGACACTGAAAAGCAGAGTTGTGTTTTTTGGAGGGAAGGATGTTGCTGATCTCAAACATGGCCTTTTTCCTTCCACATCATTTCCAGATTTGTTCCGAGTTTTGTAGCTTTTAGTTGTGTTTGAAGTCAGTCCTAGTGGGAGGCTGAGGAACGCTGCCCTGTAAGGGCTGTGGCATGCTGCGAGCTGCAGTCACATGGTTAGGAGACTCTCCCATTTGTTTGATTTATTACTCTTGATTCCTTTTATATTGTATTATCTCACATTCCTTTACCATTTTCAGTGAAGTAGTTTATCTGGTGGGGACACACATCCAGTGCTTGTATACAGTGTGGCACAATTTGAGCATTAAAAACTACATTCCAGCGGGTAATTTACTGTCTTCCCAGGGCATCTGTCAGTGGGACAAGAGATGTTCAAATAGGTTTTCAATTCTTCCTTACATTTTTTTCCTTTCTCCCTCTTTACATTTTTGTACATTTCCGTGATGTCCAAACTGGCATAATCATAGTGTCGTGTTTCCTGAACATGCTTCTCATTATCAGTCTTGGTCGGGGATGTGCCCGGGGGCTGGGTAATACTGAGTGGCAGGGAGTGTGGAGGGATCTGGGAGAAAACCATTCTCCGTTCTTCTCCCTGCAGAGCGCTCGTATCGCTCGTCACTAATAGACACACTGACTTTCTCACTCAAACTAAAACTTCTAAATCACAGTTCACCCTCATTTCTTGTATGTCTGATGGATCTTTGTGTACGTATTACATACAAAATGTCACGTATTTGGTATAAGTAGACTCAAGCAATTATTTTGGACATTTAATATTCTCTAATAATATTTCAAGTGACATATAGCATATGCTTGTGTATTTAAAAAACAAACAAAAAGTAAAAAAAACCCAGAAGTTGCTGGAATGTAGATATTTCAGTGGAATTTTAAAACGGAATGTTTTGTTAAAGTTTCTGGATTTTAAATTGTCAGAAAGATCACCGGTGAATGAGATTATAATGAAACGTTGCTCTTGTTGTTATAGCAACTAACTCTTAAAACTGCTGTGCAGGCTGACAAATTGCACAGTGCAGTTTTGGTTTGCCTGTTCCACAGTTTTCCATCATTTTACTTTTGAGGAATTTTAAACAGCTGGCAGTAGTGTTGTTGTTAAGATTACCATGCTTGTTTCAAGCCTGTGGCTATACCTTTATTTTGATCCATTGAGTAATATATATTTTTCAGGCTGTGTTAATTTCATTTCTGCATTATCAACTCTTTCAATAATTAGCATGTGGCCGTGCCAACATTTTCCCAGCTTCTTACCTATTCTCTGCTGTTGCCAGTATCGGATTAATTGATGCGGTAATATAGCATGTACACACTTGAGGGCTGTGTATTATAACAAGCTCAGCTCTCTGCTGTGCCGTCTTTGTTGTGCAGCAGCAAAAAAAATTTGGCGATGGCAGCGTGTGCTCAGAAATGTGACTGCAGTGTACATGGACAAGTTCCATAGGGCTCCACGTAGCTGCCATGCAGCAGCAGGAACCTGATGCTGACAGCTCATCTAACCTCTTCAGTCCTGCTCCCATTGAAAAGCCCCACCAAAATGCACTGCCGAGCTGATGGTGAGTGAACATAAAAGCTATTTCATATCTGGTGACATTGGGCCAGCTCTGATGACCAGCATGTCACAGCCTATGGTACACACTGCAGCAGCTCTGGGCTGAGTTCTACCTTGGTGTGTTTCATTCATATTTAAGTTTTCCCGTGCGTTGGGAAGGTCCTGTCTAAGCGCTATCCCAAAATGGAATTAGTATGTCTGCTCAGGGTCACAAAGTAGTGTGGGGCAAGGCAGGAGGAGGCAGGGATGGGATTTTCTGTGCTTACCTGTCTTGTCTCACCATGAAGGAAGACCAGCAGCTTGTGAAAATGCGGTGAGCTATTTTGTGTTATTCCAAGGATGTGACTCGTTCTGAGATCCCACCAGTGAGAACAGGTCAAACACAGACCCCCGGCACTTCTTGTGCCCTTGGCTGCAGCTATAAAACTGTTAACTCCCAGGAAAGATGGAGTTTTCCTTCTGACATAATGACAAGGATCAGTTTCTCCCCAAGGCAGTGCTGTTCACATTTACTTCTGCCAGTGAGGAAAATGGGGTGTCATGAATGCAGCTTCAGATACTTCCAAAGCTTTTGTCCTACAGCACAAGAAGATAAATTACCAACACTTTCATCACATATAGTACTTTTACCAGCTGTGCTATATACCCCCTTTCCCTTAGAAGAAATTGATTTTCAGATCTGCATAGGTTGTGCACTTATTTTACATGTAATGAAAATGAGGGGATAAGCTAGCTAGGAGTGAAGTCGGAATTTAGATTGGCTCTTTATAAGGCGACATTTCCGAAAAAGACTTTTTTTTTCCCACTCCATGCATTACCGAGATTTTAAATCTTTGTCGACTTCTGAAAGCGCAGCTCCTGAAGGACAAAGGATGATATATTCTTAGTGACTGTGTAAAGTATAGTAGTTTTAAAGACAATAAACGCAAGGTCATATTAGGGCAAAACAGTTAATTACCCACTTCATTATTGTCAAGGTTAATACAGTATTTGAGCGCAGAAGCTGTTTTTCATCTGCTCTTGGATACAAGGCAAGACAGCGGTTCTTGCAGACAGATCCATTATAGCTTATCGCTGCAGGACAGACCGCTCCAGCGGCACCATGAAGGATGTCTACTGTCAGCGGTATCCAGAGCAAACGCCAGACCTGTCTGGAGAGCAATGGAAATGAAATGAGAGCTACAGCTTCGGAGTAGCGCGCTTTAATTCACAGAGATTGCATCCCATTGATTTTAATGTATGTTGGTAATAGTAGCATAAAATTCTCCAGCACTCTTTCATTTATTTTAACATTGATCCATCCTAAATTGCACAGTGCTTTGAAAAACGTCCTTTAATGAACACAGGGTATTGACTTTAACAAATCCCATCTTTCTGTGGCAGAAGCCGGTTAAGGCTGCACCTGCTGTAGGGTTTGATTTCTGTTCTTCATGCATGCCTGGGCGCTGTACAGGTTTCCATTACATGATCTCAGTAGGCACAAACAAAGATCTCATAAATCTTAGTGGATCAACCTTTGCGAATATTGCATTGCTTGTAACTGGCTACTTCACCTGCAGCAACTTCGGAATTCCTTGCATGTGTGGAAACAGAACTTGTCTCTTTCCGTTTATAGAGCCTTTACAATTGGAAAAATGAATCATTAATTTCCTGGTATTACTTACCAGGCAAACAATGTTTGTATCCCTTTTTTGGAGCCTTTTTTTATGGTTGGGTTTTCTTTCAGAGTTTTCGTTTTGCTTTTTATGCTGTTTTTTTTTTTTGCTTTTTAAGAACTAGAGTTTTCCATCTTTCGTAGCTCCTGCTGTCGTGTTTCAGTTCCAGGAGCCTTTCCCTGTGCACGCCGCCTGGCGCTGCAGTAACCGTGCTGAGTTCCCCAACTGAGAATGCCATGTCAGCATTCGAGTTTTCCCCAGTCCCTCCACATGCCTTTGAACCTGGCTACTTCTGGTTAACATTGGGCTTTTGGTTGGGAAATTTGGGCCATAGTTAGGGCAGCTTTCAGTCTCTGGCTTATTTCTGCAAATCCTGGGAAGACTGCAGGGTGCTGGTGAGCCCCCAGCATACATCTCCTGTGTAATAAATGACTTCAGGAGGGGTTAACCTTGCCTCATGTAAGTATTCTGTAGAAACAGCTCCTTTGACTTTGTCATTTTTGATGCTCTTTGGACATCTTTATAATTTATTATTTTTATAGAATAATGCCTGCTTTGGGATTTTAGTCTGTTTTTTTTTAAGCCTACTAAATTATGAAGGATTAACTATGCCCACCAGAGAGGCACTGTGTCAGAGCTGTGTGTAAGCATTGCAAGTTCTATTTGATAGCAATAGTGCTAGATGTTTTCTTAATAAAATAAAAATAAAAGTCAAGCTCAAATAGGCTGTTTGATAAAGCAATAGGGGCATCTCAGCAAGATGTGTTTTCTTTTGTGTAAGGGAAGTGCTGCGTCTAAAACCAAAGCATAGCAAATAAGCATATTGATGATGATGATGTAACGACAGTAATAATAATGTCATAATAATAGCGCTATTTTGTAAAAAATATGCATTACCTTAAGATTATACTTACTCTCCTTTTGTTTCTTTACAACAATTGACTTTTACACCCTAGTGTGCTGTAATAATGTCAGTGGTGTTGCTGTGCTTCGCTGACATGGTTGCAGATTTCAGGCAGAACCGCCAAGATATTTTAATCTAGATTTGCAGTGCGCTATTGGGATAGGTAAATTTTATCCTCCCCTTGCACTGAAGGACTGTGCTTGTATGATGAAATAGTGCCAAGGATTGTCATCAGACACTGAAATTAAAAATCTGTGCTATTGGGCTGCTCAGACTCCTCACCTGGGCTAGGGAGCATCCTCCTAAACCAGCCCTGGGCACAGTCAGCACCAGGCAGACTTCTCCCCAAGCCACAGAAGTTGCTTTCAGGCTGAGCATTTGGCAATGCAGAGCCAGACCAGCACACACAAACCCGCTCAGCCTGAGGGCTTGGTCCCAGCACTTCTAATTTACTGCTAGGGAGGAGCCCAAAGCAAAGAGAATTCCAGCCATCATTCTTGTAAGTCACTGTTCTCCAGTGGTTGTCCGCAGGCTGCTGGGAGAAAACAAGGGCTTTTGAGATCTTAGTCCCCTTCATTGATCAGGATTAGGTATCGCTGAGGTCACAGGGGTAACCAAGGCTTCTTCATCGATGAGAGCTTCAGTGACAGATGCTCTTTTTGGAGGATCAGAATTTCCTACATGACAGTTTTACTTATAGTAAGAAAATCTGTTTGTTTGTTTGTTTGTTTGTAATCCTCAGAATCAAAATGGTGGCTTCTGTCTGCAGGAAATCCCTTAACATTGGTTTTCTGTCATCGATGAATTCCCAAATACGTAATCCTTCAACTTCATTCTTCTAAAATTTCCTGCAGTGTGGGCTGAGATACCTGCTGGTGATTCTATCATCACCCAAGTGCCGTAAGCATCTGCATTTAAAAAACCTGCTTCAAAAGAGCATCTGTTTAGAGGAGGGGGAGAGGGGAGGGGAGGAGAAACGCCCCTTTCCTATAATCAAAGAGGCCATTCTGCTCCCAGGAGTTCCCTCTGGCTCTGAAGTTTTTTTGTGTGGGCGCAATACAGGTTGCTCCAGGAAACCTCTGCTTTGTGCAGGCTAGTCCCACGGAGATCATTAAATTGGCATTTTTACTCCTTGGCATGCATTTACACCGGGGAAGTGAGATGGCAGTTGGGTATTTCAATCTTGTTTTCAATTATAAGCGTTTCGCTGTTGAGTGTGCTGTTTTATTATGTGATAATTAAATATGAATGATCATGCATTCATCCTGCCAAAGCGGCTGTAGCCTAACAAAACCAATTCCTCTCGCCTTGCTGAATGCTTCAGAAGCAAAAGGAGTGATCTATTTGCTGATCCTGATTTTTTCTGTCCTATTGTTTCAGTATTGCCAGCTTCAAAATAGCAAACCAGGCAAGTAATTACAGACATAAATCAGAGGAGGGATCAGTCTGAGGTCAGGATTGCTTTGCCCATAGCCCAGCTTTTCTCAGCTGTCTTTTTCTGAATAACAGAGAGATATGTTGCTGTCAATGTAGCGGAGATGGGGCAAAGGACTAGTTGAAGAGGGATGAGGAAGAGAGCCAGACTTTTCCTAAAAGAGAAAATGTGCCCTGTCTTGTCTGCTGATTGCATTGCAGACCTTTCCTAGGCAAAGAAATGAGTCCAGGATGCAGTACAAAGGGCCGTATTGCTTGTGCTGTCGAGCCCTATCCATGGCCTGCCATCCCTGCTGCTGGTCATCACATTTGGGGAAGCCACCTGCTTTGTATGGAAGCATTTGGCTTTAGACCCCATTGGTGCACAGTCTTCTTTTACAGATATTTCCTTGTTTTATCTCGTTGGTGCTGCTCCATCAGCCTTGGGTCAGGCTTACAGGGATGTATTTCTGATACAGCCATGTCTGATGGTGTTGTAGTGGAGGAAGGGCCAGGCTGGACACAGCGTGGTGCACCATCATCGGTGTGCAGCACAGGCAAGCTGCTCGCAGAAGGACAGCTCCTTGGAATGACCACAGCGACTCCATTTAAAAACTAAGTGAGTTAAGTAAGATACAACCTCAGATATTTAGCTGAAGTGAATCAGCAAAGCAAGTTCCATTTCAATAGAACTGTGCTGATTTATAGCCCCAGTCCTCAATCTGTACATCTTAATCTTGCAGGGCATTTGTAAACGTGACGCAGTGCTCAGTGGGAGTCAACTGCTGAATGGATGCAATAACTTGTTACAGTCTTCAGATGGTGCTAGCTAAAAATAGTCAGGTTGTCTTGAAGGAGAGCTATAACTAAGCACTGCTTGCTTCCATCCTAACACTAGGACTATTGTTTGGGATAGAGTTGAGTAAGGATGGTAAGGGGCAGAGGGCAGTCGGTAGGAGCCGACCTCTGTCTGCAGTGTTCCTATGCCCTCCTCATCCAGGGCTGGGGGATCTAGGGGAGTTTTACTGTATCAGGACACAAACAGGGCCACCACTGCCACCACCACGTGGCATCCATCATGTAGTCATTTCGAAGCCATGGTTGTGCACAGGTGCTGCATATTGTAAGGAGGCATAGGTAAGTATTATTTTTCGTCTTCTCTGTGTATGTCTCATGCTAAATGAATGAAGAGGCAGTCCCTGGTGGTAATTCTGGCACACAGTAGTGTACTGTAAAAAAAAAAAACACACACACACACAAAAAAAAACAAAAAACCCATGGGATTTGATAAACTGTATGCTACTTTCCACTCCAGCAATTTGCTAAAATAACATGGAGAAGTTAACACTGAACGATATTACTTTTCTATACTCTGCAAACCAAAGTCAGTTTACCAGCATGCCTTGAAGTAGACAGTAGCAATTTTAGTCACACCATGTTTTTAAAACACAAGCAGTGCTTTTCACAGAATCACAGAATTGTAGGAGTTGGAAGGGACCTCCAGAGATCATCTAGTCCAACCCCCCTGCCAAAGCAGG
>JANHGO010006766.1:0-20932 GCA_024606505.1 Aquila spilogaster
TTCTTTTCTTTTCTTTTCTTTTCTTTTCTTTTCTTTTCTTTTCTTTTCTTTTCTTTTCTTTTCTTTTCTTTTTTTCCAGACAGTTACAAATGTAAATGTAATAAGCTGGCATGGTAAGTATAAAGGAAAAGAAATTAGAGTATTAACAGGATATAGATTTCCTCTTCTTTTGTCCAGAAAGGACAGTTGATGAAAGATGCAGAATGCTTGGAAGGCATTCTTGTAAAGATATCTGGGGACAGAAGTAAGTTTCAACATTGTTAGGATTTCCTTGATGTGCAGCAAGAGATCAAGGGAAGTAAGAATTTCTAGAAGAATCCTTGAAAAAAACATGCCAATATCCATTAATCGTCTCTAAGCAAAAGAGTAATTTGATTTTTCTCTTTGATCAAAGAAAAATTTAAGAGCAATTTTTTGAATAATTGCTATGAAAAAAAGTGGTAAAGTTGTTACCAATGGATTTTCTCATGTCAATAATATTCAAGCATCAGGGGAGTCTGGGAAAAAGAAACTTTGACACATTTAAAGACCATAACTGTTCTTCAGTGAAAAGCATATGCAAGAGGTGTCTCAAGGAGACAGAGATCTTTTTTTCACAGATTGAACAGTATCAGCGGATCAATCCCATATTATAAATTCCAAACCTTATGTCAGTTTCTAAAAAATACATTTCATAGAATTGTTAGGTAGTCCCTGTGCATCATAAGTATGACTTACAAAGGAAACTTAACGGCTTTATGCTTCATTGTGTATAATTTCATTGCATGGGTTTCTGCCTTCACAATCAGCATTACTATCTGAATCCTCAGTGTACACAAGGTGGTAGGAAAAACAAGGTTAATTCTATCAGTGTTAAGAATTTTCAAGTTTTGTGTTAGTTGAAAGAGACTATTTTCTCTTTTAATAAAGTTACATTTGTGGGACATAAATTTCACTGTCCAGCAGGGGAAATGTTGATTATGTACCTGAAGAGACCTCTGAAGGGTTAAAAGTGATGTAAAAAGAGACTGGAGATTATCTGAAACTGTGCAAATAATGATTTTAAACAGCTCAACAGGCAAACATTTAAAACACCAATGTATAGAGAAAAGCATCTCAGCATCTCAGTACAAGTAGTGGAAACATGACAAATTAATGACTCATATATTGGAGAGTGCATATATATAATTCCTCCTGGAATATATTTGCAATTTTTAAAATAACTTTTCTTGCAATCTACTGGATACCAACCTCCAGCAAAGTGCTTCCAGCATATTCAGAGCAGTGGTATTTGTAGATGTGTCATATAACATAGCATAGTTCAACATAACAAATTGCAAGGTTTCACACTTGAGTCAGAGCAATCCCAGATACATATACAGACTGGGAGAAGAACATCTTGAGAGCAGCCCTGCAGAGAAGGACCTGGGGATCCTGGTGGATGAAAAACTGAACATGAGCCAGCAGTGTACTCTTGCAGCTCGGAAGGCCAGTGGTATCCTGGGCTCCATTAGAAGAGGGGTGGTCAGCAGGGACAGGGATGTGATTGTCCCTCTCTACTCTGCCCTCATGAGGCCTCATCTGGAGTACTGCATCCAGGTCTGGGGCCCCCAATACAGGAAAGATGTGGAGCTGTTGGAGAGGGTCCAGAGGGTCACAAAGATGATCAGTGGGCTGGAGCACCTCCCCCAGGAAGACAGGCTGAGGGAGCTGGTCTTGTTCAGCCTGGAGAAGAGAAGGCTGCGAGGAGACCTCATTGCAGCCTTCCAGTATTTAAAAGGGGATTATAAACAGGAGGGGAATCAACTTTTTATGAGGGTAGACAATGACAGGATAAGGGAGAATGGTTTTAATCTCAAGGAGGGAAGGTTTAGATTGGATGTCAGGGGGAAGTTCTTTACAGAGAGAGTGATGAGGTGCTGGAATAGGCTGCCCAGAGAGGCTGTGGATGCCCCATCCCTGGAGGTGTTCAAGACCAGGTTGGATGTGGCCCTGGGCAACCTACTCTAGTACCAGATCTGAAGGTTGGTGGCCCTGCCTGTGACAGGAGGTTGAAACTTGATGATCCTTGGGGTTCCTTCCAACCCAAGCTATTCTATGATTCTGTGATACAAAGTACAACATATGTACACTCTATGTCATTAACGTTTTGTCACATTTACAAAATTCATATCAAATAATGTGAAGCATCAAAAATTAGATTTTTAATTTAAGTTAAGGAAGAAAATACCTCAATTTCATAAGTAGATTTATTTCATCTCAGTATAGACAGATAGTGCCTGTTTCTGTTGACTACAGCTAAGGGCACTTACATAACCACAGGCCACATTAGGCCAAGTTTAAATCAGATATCGTGATTCATTTAGGCTTGATATTTAGTGCCTAATGCGGAATGTTAACTCTTGATGAAATTTATGTAGCTTTAAAGAACACAAAAACTGTCACAGCAGAAGTTTTTGTGGAAGTTTTTTTTCATGAAGGCTTTGAAGCACACAAGTCTGCTGGTATAAATCAGTGGAACTGGACTCACTGACATCCTCACTATTTACACCAGCTGAAGGTCTCTCACATAGACTTTACTAATGTGACATCTTTATATGCACAGCAATTGCAGCCAGAAAACACTTCTGAAAAGCCTCCCGTGTGTAGAACAGAGAATGAATGTAAAATACTCCCTGTATGTGTAAGGCTTCCTAGATTTGAGGCTTAATTACTACTTTAATGGATCGAATTATTTTTAATTACTAATTTTTGTAGGGAAAATTAGTACTGGGATCATGTACAGTAGTATTTATTTACATATCTGATTTCTGTCTCTGTAGCAATCAAAATAAACCTTCAGAGTAGAAACAGAAAAAAAAAATGTAGATAACAGTGTTTACTAGGTTCAGGCAGAGATCCGAATAAATTTATAGTAGCTGCTATATCAGGGTTAATCTAAGAAAGTTCTCAACATATGGTTTATCCTATTGATACACCACATTAAAAAATGATAAAGCGTTCCTGCTCTTGTGAGCTACATAGAAGCATTTGCTGAACCTCATAATTGCAGTAATGAGGAGCTCACTACAGGGCTTAGCTGTGCTAGTCAGCCAAACAGGAGACTATCCCTAAAGCAGAGAAAGCAAGAGCTAATCAGAAGGAGGGCTTTGTATTCCCGGAGGAAGCTGATACAATAATAACTCATTAACTTATTGTCCCCCTTACTTCCTTTTTAGTAAGGGATGTGGCTGTAAGTGCTAGCATAAATGTAAGCATAGTTTGAAACTGTCAGAAGAATCAATTAAATGAGAAGCTGTGCTAAACAGTGCATGTGTTTACTCACAGAACACCCAGCGGTCTTCTGAATAAAAATATTTGGCAAGCATTTAGCTGATATTTGCTACTGAATTGTGTTTAAAACTCATCTTTCAGTCCTATCAATAAATGAATTAATGTTCCAAAATATGAGGCTGTTGTAAAAAGAAAACAGATTTATTTCTGACTCTTGATTACTACTTTTCACAAATCTCACCTCTAATCTTTTCAAAGGCAATTTTAACATTAAAAATTAGTTTAGAATAAAGATTCATATGAGTGCTTAAATTTCTGCTTCACTGACAATAGACATGCACAGCACTAGGACAGCAAGACTATATTCCTCTGTGAAGTGTGCTGAAAACTGTCCTACTGGTTTCAGTGCAGAAGGATCAAGAATGAGGAATTCATGATAAATTCATAACAGTGCTGTTGTATTTCTATGTCTTCATCCTCTTTCAGAGAATGACTGATCTTCAATGGTCAAAGTAAAGGCAAAATACATCCTGCTTGAATAACTATTATAACTTCAATAATAATTTCTAATCTTTTCAAACAATGTTGTGCTACACCCGGCATCTTGAAGATAAAAATTTCTACCAGCAAAATAAAACAAACATAGACAAAATTTAGATGCATGTAAAATAGCGTATTAAATGAGCAAAAAGATTAGCCAAAAAGTAACTCGTGTGATAGAGAAGTCCACTGAAACAGGCATAATGGCACAGGAGTAGATGATGATCATGTCATGTGTCATGTCTAATGCTCTGGACTTGGGACAACTCTCTGCTTTCTCTCCGTGAGATTAACAGACATAGCAATTACCTCTCAGCACAAAGCAAGAGCACAATCTTTGCTTGTACTGTCACATTTCCAGTGTCTGCTTGGAATAAATCAAGGTTTTACCATCTCACATAGTGTAAAACCATGATATTGCATGGTTCTGCATGCATATTCTGTGGGCTTTGGTCACATGCCACATTATGCGTTTTTGTGATTTGCACAAATATTCATCTAATTTGACTCTCATTAGTTTTTTTTTTTTTTCCTCCCATCATAGTTTTGGAAGCAATTCACAAAGCTTAATAGTACTTCCTGTAAGCAGCTTTAAGAAGCTTGTTTGTTAGCTTCATAAGGGTGAATGTGATGAGAACTGTTGATGCCAGAATATATCTTATCTATGTGGACTGCTTCAAAATTATTGTGTCCTCCTTGTTATGTTAGCCCATTACATCAGAGGCAGATGTTGGTGGTATGAAGTTGGAGGTTGAACCTTTCCACCAGTGTTCCATTACATGTTGTTGCCATGTGTCAGATGGCAGCAGAGGGGCAGTCTGACACAATGGCACCTGGCATGGAACTGTGTATGAAGCAAAGATGTACCACTGAAATCCACCATAGGAAAAAAATAGCACCCACTGATATTCATTGATGCTTGCTGAATGTTTATGGAGATCAAACAGTGAACATGTGTACACTGAGGTGGTGGGTGGTCTGTTTCAGCAGCAGCAACAGGAACAGTGGTTCACCTCTGCTGTATAGATTTTTATGAGCACATGTGCTCATCGCTGGTGAAAATGCATAACTAAGGATGGTGACTATGCTGAAAAATAGTGTTTTGTAGCTGAGAATTTTCTCTATCAAATATTGTGATTGTGCTCTTTTTATCTGTTGTAGTTTTGATGGAAATGAATAGGAAGCATTACTTTCAGAGTTAGTTATGTACATTTTAATCCTGCAAATACAAGGCTGAGAATAAGAATGTATATACATATACCTATTTATTTTATATGACTTGGCTCCTCTTCGTTGACTTTGAAGGGACCCAAAGTGATCCAATGTTAAAAGCTGCTAAATAAGAGAATACTGTTGCAGGAAGAAAAGCTGTATTCTCACCTTATCCAATATTTTCCTTAAAATATACTGTCTGATAGAAATGCAGAAATATTGAGAATAAAGAGCCAAACAGACAAAGACTATGCTGCTCCATAGATGTATGTGGAAGAGCTGGTAGCCACAGTGATCATCCTTAACATTTTGTCATTATGAGCCTTATTTTAAAAACTGGACAAATCTTTAAATCATTCTTTATTTACATGACAGCTGTGCTCAGGAGCCTCAGTCCAGTTATGAAGGGCCATATATGAGATGTTTTAAAAAACAGTCCTCAGACTTAAATCAGTCCTTGTGGAAAAATTTAAATTTGAATTTTAAATGAATGAGGTCAAGAGATAATGAGGAATAAACAAAGCAATATATTAGGTCCATCTGGTCCCATTAGGTACTTAAATAGTATAGCATCCTTATTTACCTTTATTTACCTAGAGTTGTTCCACAGAGAGAAAGAAAAGAGAGAGAAACCCTGTGAGAATGACAGACCCCATTCAAGAACAAGAGAACTGTTCTTTCCTTAGGATCTAAGCACTTTCTTTCATGCCCTGAGATATCAGTTCCTGACCTTTTAAACCAACACCTATCCAGATAATTTGGTAATTCCTGCACAGTAATGCATCCAAACCTCTTTAATGTGAAAGAACAGGGGCATCTGGTAGTTAATGTTCTTGTTCCCATATCTTCTGGCCCATGGACATCAAACTGGCCAAAGTACATGCCCAGAGGTAATGGGTAATGCAGATAAAAGTAAGATGAAATAAAATAAGGTTTAGGTCCTATGTGAAAAACAATGGATTTTGAGATTTGTTTTCCTCTATTTTTTAAAAAAAGTATATTTAAAACTATCTGCACTGTATCTAATACTGTTTCAATGAACCAGAAACTAAAATTGCATTTACTTTTTGCATGGTTGCCTTGTCTCCTCAAAGTTTCTTTATTTAATAGGCAAACAGATAGTAATTGAAAGAAGGAGAGGACACTTGTAAAGTATGATTATGTTCTATGTAACTTGGAGATATTCCAAAAAATAAAAAGCGTCTCCTCTGCCTGTTTAATTCTTTTGAAATGTTATCATTAAAACATTTGGTAAAGCTATAAAAGTCCATGAAGCTCATGTAATCTAGATCACAGAATTGGCCAGTAATTGTGCGATATAAAGTATTTATAATACAATAATCAGAAAAATAATTTGGAGATTGAATTTCCTATATTAACTATTATTTGATTAATTATGGAACTAAGTATTTACACTGCAAAAAGTAAAGTTGTACCTCAGTTGCTTCATTATATGAGCTAAGACAAGTAAATAGGAAGGAGGGAATTTAAATGTAAAAGAAAGTCCACTTGTCTGTAAATTATTAAATGCAGCTGGGAATCTCCTACACCACAACAGATGGCCTGCAACTACAAACAAATTAACATATAGACAGCCATTACTGAATTCAATTAAATGTGAATCTAAATATTAATTAGGATTTAAAAGCGATAGCATAAGCAGAATAAATTACAGGTTTCTGTAGCACAGGGAAATTTGATTACAAAGGAGGGATCTATTGACAGTTAAATTGGAATCTGACATAGTGATTATTATGAGTCACATACCGATCTAGAGTGAAAAATATCATATTTTATGTGTGCTTCATGCAGAGGTCAGTTCCAGTCTACTCCCCACTGTGGGAATTGACCTGATATGAAATAACAAAGATTTCTTTTCCTGAAATGCTGGAAGATTAGTTCCAGTGCATTAGCAAATACTCCAAAGCATAAATATGCTTCCAAAAAAGTGGTACTTCCTGTCCAAAAAACAGATACACCTCTGAACAGAATTGTATTGTTTTGCCGTATTATTACATTGTAAGAGTACATTATTTCTGCATAGATTGTGACAGCCTGATTGAAAAAAAATCACATCTGTGAAAACTGTAGGGACAAAGGCTGTGATAAAGAAGAAGGGATGTAGATTAATTTGAAGAATGATAAATAATTTTTACAAGAGAAGGAATGTGAGACCAAATACCAAAGCTGTAGTTATATTTTGCCTTTATAAGTTCCCTGTAGTAATAATAAGTTCCCTGCAGTAAAAATAATAATAAATTCCCTGTAATTTAAAATTATATAACACTCCTTCACTTTTTTTTTTTCAAAATACATTTGTTATCACAATTACAATTGTACAGTCCTGTAATATATTATTACCATATCCATAAGCTTCATACTGAGACTGCAAGGTCTCAGGACTGAGGTTTACGAGGTCTGCTCTGCCTCAGTGTTTCCAATCCACATGCAGTTTTGTTTTCCTCAGCTTAGCTATGAGAACAATCTAATTGACCAGGTGTCTACATATAACTTTCTACCTTATATATACTATATGTTTTTATGTGATTTATGTTAATTTATTTTTTAACCAATGATGGTTCCATATAGGTTAGCCATAACAAGGTGTTGTGCTACATAGAATGAGATAGTAATGACTGTAACTCAATGATATAAGATAAAGCAATACAGGCTTGTTATATCAGTGGAGGCCTGATAAAGTGGAGACCTTGGAAAAGACATAGAGGAGTGCAAGCACAGGGTGACATAAGCTGGGACACAGGCTGGAAATAGAACACCTCAGTATATGTCAGAAAAAATTACAAAGCTGTAGAAAGATAAAATTTGTTTATTTGTTTATTTGTTTACTGAGAGTAATAGAATAAAGAAATAGTAAATATCATATGTATATGACACTATATATAGTAAACTTGGATGCAACCTGGAGCTGCAGACCAATTAATAGAGAAGAAGATGTAGAAGAATATTAGCAAATATATAAATGAACCTATGTGGAAGAATTAGGAAAATAAATAAATTAATGAAAAGAGTGGCAGAAGAAACCATCAACATTAACATGTCAATCTCAGCAAAGGTCCAAATGCTGACAATTTACTGGAACAACACCCACCATCATCATCAACATTAGGACCCAGAGGAGCAGTAGAAGTGTGAGCATGACATGAGGAATAGAGTCTGAGATTAAGAAGTGTGTGGATTTCAATTTAATTTTTATTTTTCCTAGTATTGTGACTTCGAAGTATTCTACCAGCATTGTTATTCTTTCTTTTTTTTCCTTCTATATAAATCAAATTTTGATTCTAGAATTGGACTATAGAGATTTCTGTTACATTAACAATCATTTACTGACTTTACTCATACATGGAAATTCTTTTTACACATAAATGAGATTTTGAATGAACGATTTGTACACGTTAGTCAACAATCATTGAGATGGCTGAACGACACTTCCAAGTCTAAAATTCACAACATACCTTCATCTCTTTCAAAATTTTATCCTTTAATTGTTAACTTAAAAAGTAAGTATTCCCCGGTTAGGAAGTGCCAGCACTATGGCTGCTATGGCTGGTCATTTGGCCAGTTGTTCCAGGAGCACAGGTTGATCTTGAAAATAGCTGTGTCAGTGAAAGGTAATTGTTGCTCCCTATATCCCTGAGAATTATTGCCCATTTGTGTGATCTGTGTTAGTGGGCGCATAGGGCTGCATCTTACTACTTCCAATTAAACTGCTCATGAAGACGATAAGCTTTACTTATTTTTACCAAGATTTACTTGGCTGAATTTGCCCATTGCTCATAGAAGTGTCATGGTTTTATGGTTTGTGATTGGTATTCCACATCATAACATCATGCAGTGCACCTGGAGTTAAAGAGTTAATGCTATAGCTCTGGTCTCGGAAGAGAAGAGTGTACTACAGATCCCAGAAGACTTCATTATTCTGTTTCCATTTTCCATTCAGAGGGGAAGATAAAACTGACGGAGTCATGAGACTGCTTCTTTTTCTGCTTGTCTCTGTGATATGTGCTCCCTAGCCATCTCGTTGACAGCATTAGAGTAAGGCCTTTGGTTTCGGACACACTCTCTCTCATTTATTTGATTTATTATTTTAATTCCAATTACACTGTATTATATTGTGTTATCCCACATTCAGCTATCATATTTAGTAAATTAGTTTTCTCCCTTAGCTCGTTGCCGCTGTTTTGTTTCTAGGCCCATATCCCTACCTTTTCCCTACCCTCTTTTCCCCTTACCTGGGGCATGGGACTGTGAGTCCCTCCACCCCATTAGTCATCGAACTAGGCCAAACTGGAATGGAACCATGATACAAAGTCACAGTTATTCAGCCACCCGATGTGAGTGTTAAAAAAGGGGGAGGCAGTAGTCTCCAGTAGAGAAGCAGTAAGGATCTGAAGGTAAGACCTAAAAAAGCTCATCTGGATAAGAAGAGAACTTGGGCATCCTACTACAGATTTTCTCTCTGTCAATGGTTTTCCAGTTCCAACCTGAACTTCCCACACCTAGTTCTAGCCCTGTCCAAAACTGAGAACTATTTTTCCTTTTTCTACTCAATCAGTGTTTTCTATAATGGCCTCCACTTCCACTCTTCTTCACTTAAGAAGCAGCAGTGATCCCAGAAATAGCTCCCACAGTCTACGTTTTCAATGGTTGAAAACTGTTTTATATGAATTCTTTGAACTGTCTGTATCAAGGAGAGATTTGATTATTGGTCCACTGTAGCTAAGTGTCTTCCTTTTTTTTTCCTCTACTTTGTATTCTACTTGAGCCTGTGTAATAGTGAAAGTACAACTGCAACTGATGGTGAAGGTATTTGATCTTTAATAGATATTTGATTGCTTAGAAATAACAACACACCATTTCCTTCTTTTCTCATGATGTCCTCTAATGAGTTTTTCTCCTTTTTAACCTAAGAGAGGAATATCAGACAAAAATATCAATGAACAAGTACCCTGAGATAGGTGTGTATTAGACGTTTTACATATTCTCAGAAATCAAGGTAAAAATGTTTACTATTCCCTTGAGCGAGTAGACCTGAGCAAAAGAATGACACTGGTACTGAACATTTTTCACTGTCTTAAGCCATTCATACTCCCACTCTAAAATTTTTGACTTCTTGGTCTTTAGTGCAAAGAGAATACTGAACATTTTACCACAGTGAGTGTTTTCTTCCTCTCTCCTGAACTAAATGAAACTTATTTGATTCTACAGTAAAATGCCATTAATTAAACCATATTTTGTGATATTCAAGCAGAAAATTCGTAACTGATTTGTACGTGGTTTGCAGACAGGTAGATCCATTTTATCAGTCTGTAGTTGTCTCTTCTTTTTTTTGCAATTCTTTTTGTGTTTTGTCAAAAAGATTCTTGGACCTAAGTGGGAGATCAATAGAAAGACAGAGGAAAACTCATCAGCAGCTGGGAGATGGATAGAGCTAGGCAGTATTTCTTTCATTTGTAAGGATTAGAGGTTATATTAGCCTGCTGTTAGAACAATTTGAAAAAGCTTACAAATACACCACTTTTCTTTTGTTCAAATGAATGAATCCCCCATAAATAGTTATTTGCTTTTATATAGCAAAATCCTTGAAAACAAAAGCACAAAATGTGGTTCTTGAATTATGTTGTGATTTTACCGAGCAAGCAGCTAAACATCACAAAGCACTTTGCTCACTCCCTCCTCACAGAGAGATGGGAGAGAGAATTGGAGGAAAAAAAAAAAAAAAGAAAAAGGAGTACTTGTAGGTTGAGATAAAAACTATTTACAAAGACGGAAAGTGAAGAGAGAAATAACAGGAGTGATAATTATACATATATATAGATATATAGAACAAATCATGCACAACGCAATTGCTCACCACCAGCCGACTGATGCCCAGCCAGTCCCCAAGCAGTGGCTGCTACCCCTGGCCAACTCTCCTCAGTTTTGTTCCTTTTTTCACATGATGTCATATGCTATGGAATATCCCTTCAGCCAGTTTAGGTCAGTTGTCCTGGTTCTGTCTCTACCAACTTCTTGTGCCCCCCCAGTCCCCTTGCTGGCAGGATGGTACATGAAGCTTAACTGTCCTTGGCTCTGTGCAGCACTGTTCAGCAACAGCAAAAACATCAGTGTGTTACCAACACTGCTTTCTTCTAAAGCATCATATGTAACATCGTACCAAACACTAGGAAGAAAATCAACTCTGTCTCAGCTGAAACCAGAAAAGATTATGAGAGTAATTAACATTAATGATACACAATATTTAATTACCAAATCAAAAAGATGTATGCATATATGTTAAGAGAAGGTATATACAGACACTATTAGCAGACCAGCATAGGTATTGCAGCCTCAAATCCAGTACTCATAACCACTAGTGATACAAACAGCCTCATCCTGCTCTTACCTGCCAGCTAATCATAAAAACATACTGTGAGATCTCTCACATGCAAAAGCATGCACTGTGGATCTCTCCAGTAGCTGGTTCAGACCTATGGTTCTTCTCACACATAGCTGTCAGACCTCTGGTTGTACTTCCTAGTTAATCTAACTTGAGTAGTTGGAGGAATAATTCTGAATCACATACATGCTTTTTGATTTTCAGAGCAATGAAATATTAAGATAGGATTTCTCAAGGAGTCACTGTGAAACCAAAGCCTACTGAAAGATACTAAGATAGAACTGTTTATGGAGGCTGGACTCAGGAATTTTTCAGCAGAATCTGCCATGCGTATGTCCATTCTTACATGGAATTTTCAACTCCACAGTCTTTGTTAGAAGGTCACATCATTCTGATCATCACATCCAACTCAGATGATTCTATGTTTCTATTACAGAGCAAAATTTCTGAGTCAATATTTTTTTCAGTGTACTCTGAATTTGGCATCTAAAAATCTATTAAAACATTGGCAGGACCTTCAGAATGACATCTTTGCCTTGATGCTCAAGAGAAAATGGAACAGTTGAAGATCCTTAGTTTCACCTCCTGGAGAACACAGCATACCAGTGTTCCTACATCTCTCCCTTGGCACCATTTGCTTGTTTATTTCTGAGTGTGGTATTCCTGATAGCATGGCAGCCCAAGCTTGCAGCAGAGGTCTGTCTATTTCAAAACATCCCAATGCCTATGGAGTAGCCATGCCTCACACAGGAAAATGCCAGCAGTTCCAGGTCCCTTCCCTCCTTTAAGATGTTACGTGGTCAGAGAAGGAAAGTCCAACAACTGCACTACTCAATAAAAAAGTGTTAGCACAGTTTTTCTTTGTGGTACCCTGAGAGTCAAGTATGTTACGCAGAATTGACACATCAGTGGAGCCTAATCTTTGCTGAATTCCTACATACAGATTGCTTTCTTTTCACAGTGTACTCTGTCACTGACAACATACATTCCTCAGCAGAGTTCACTGTAGGTAGAGTATGGCAAGATGCTTCAGGGAAGGGAGAATTCTTCCCTGTATTCCCAGCTTTCACACACATGCACACACATACAATAAAATATTTTAAATGGAACATAAAATGGGTCTTGAAACATTAGTTTGCCCATACTTTTACCAATACTGGTCAATAAAAAACTGTATTTTTATCTTTCACATAGGCTTTTCCTCAAATTACATTCCTTACTAAGATATGTGACTCCACAGCAATCCTAGTGCTGGTATCAGAAACTACAGCTCACATTTATTTAAGTCAGAGCTAATGCAATTTATCTATATGCTAGCCATAAAGTGGATATATTTGCACATATTTCTCCATTAGAGAGTCTAGTAGTCAACAAAATACGAATATGTAATATCTTACAGACATATTTTTATTTTTGATTTCCAGATAATAACAACCTGTGTTTAAATATATGGCTCATACCTGCCATATAAATTCACAAGGGAAGGAAATGAGATGCATTGAATGCATGTATAGCAAACAGGGATAAATTTTATCTTCAGTGCAATGTTCTGTGAATGCACAGGGCTTTATTCTTAATGTTTCCTAAATCTCAATCAAGAAGATTATCTGTGTCTTATTTTGGGAATTTACTGCTTGTCTGAAGTGAAGAAGTACATCCATATTAGAATACTTAGCAATGAACTTTATTGAACGCTGATTCCATGATAATCATTTTTTTAAAAAAAACTTTAAAGTCTTTATCACAGTGGAATGATATATGTTCATATAAATATAAATGTATGTATTGAATAACATAGATATGTTTGTATATATTAAAAAAATAGTATATTCCTATGCTATCATTTTACTGCCATTTATTTTGACCAGAGAACTCTGTTTAAAACAACATTCCATTTGTTGTAAATTACATTCTAATCTGAATTTTCTAAGTCTGTTTAAATTCATTTCTATATGCACTTGAAATGCGGCTGATATCCTTTCAGAAAATCTTTTAATGCGTTTGAAGACCTTGTTTGAATACAGCAGTCCTGATAGAAAGTGAGAAATGAAACACTGAGAACAAATAAGACATGAAATTCTGGGAATAAGAGAAAGAAAAACTTTACGTTAGGATATTCCTTTAAAACCATGAAAGAAGACTGCGGTCTCTAGTTTTTGCCACCTCAGGAAATTTGTTTTATTTACAAGTGTCAACATTTACTTCTATTACTGAAATGATATGTTTTCTGCCCCAGGTTTAAATGATAATGCTTCCACATTTAATACAGCTTAAAATGTTTAGACAGTGTTTTCTTAAACCTGAACTTTGTCTGCAGTAAGTGGAATTATGTGGCTGAGAAAGCTTGAAGAAAAATCATTCCTTGAAAAAGGGAAATGGTGTGGGTGCTGCTTTGCTTGATGTGTATCAGTGTTCCTTCCCTCCCTGTTTTTCGTTTGATTGTTTTTTACGATTTCATTACTATACTCATTATGCAGTAAATTCAATAAGCAACATGGAAGTAAGCAGTCAGTGCTACTGAGGAAAAAAGCTCATAAGAAAAGGAACTCCGAACAATTTCAAGAAAGGAATCAGGATCCCTGCACAAAAAAAAAAGGTGTATCTAACCCAAAGTAAGTTGGGCAATAATTTGTGATGTCAATTGCTTAGATTTTGTTATGTTAAAATTATTTTTAAGTAATTACCGACTTAGACAGCTTGGTGTTTAGTATTCTTCAAAGGTGAGAGGCATCAGCAGACGAACACTATGACTATAACATTACTTATGTACACAGGTAGGAGTGATATATTTTTTTTAAATTTCCATCTAATAATATTAAGTAAAATAATTTTTATTTTTTATTTTTTTATTTTTTATTTTTTAATTATTTTTGTTCTTAAAATAAGCATCTCTCAAAACAAAGGACCAGATCTTCAATGAACTCAGAAACATTTTAAATGTATCTTCTAAGGCCTGAAGAGCAAAATACAGTGTAGGCTGTAAGAGGAGTCCCATAGGGAAGCTGTCATTGGCAGAAAGCTGCCAAATAATGCAATGAAAATCTTATTTATAGCTGGAGGAAGCCCCCTCCTCACCAAAGTCACTGCATAATTCAGCTCAGAGTAACTCTGTCTGTTTTCAGGGATCAGCTCCACTCTGCTCCTATTTCCCTCAAGCAGATTTCTCCTTGATGATGGTCCACTTCTTTTTGTCAGATTCATTCTTTATTCTCCTTCAGTAAAGTTGCAATGTGTTCTGTATTCCTGCACTAAGGAAATTTAACCTAAGAACTTGAATAGAAGGATAAAGTAGAAAGTCAGGTAAGAAATAAGAGTGGAAATGAATGAGAAATGCTATGTGTCTGAGAGGAGCTGTGGGAGTTGGTAGGGTTTGCAGAAAGGTTTCAGAAATTCAGGAGGCCTCAGGATGAAGATGAAAATTCAAGAGTCTTTCTGCTCAAATGAAGTTCACCTCCTCCCTTTCACATTTAGGAAATAATTATGTGTTGGGTGATTTCAAGAATGAAGAAATTTAATTGAATAGCCTGGGGGAGATAAACATAAGAGTTTTTGATTGCATAAATTTTCTCTGCCTGTTTCATGAAAACACGACCAGGTTTAAATCAAACAAGATTCAGATGCATCCAGCTGAAATCAGAAAAGTAAGACTAAACAACAAATATTCTCCTGTTTCCAATTGCTGGCCCCTGATGTTCTAATGATGTGGCAGCGGTTTACGGAATCTGGGTTTTTCCTTTGTGAATAAAGTATCCAGTCTTCATGCAAAAAATATTAGCTGCCAGAAGTGAAATTCTTACAAGAGTTTTTACTTGTGTGTTTTTAAAATTAGTTTGTTTGTCTGTCTGTTTTCAGACAGAAGGATCAGTAACAGTTAATTTCACAAACAAAGACAGTACATGTCAAGAGGAAGATTGAGACTTTTGTACTCTGTGGTTTTATAACAAAATCATAAGTTCAACATGAAAAGAAATTGTTTCTTAAGTAGCTACAGTTTTTTCACCAAGAGGTTTGGAAGAAATTGGAAGCTCAGGGGCTCTGGAAGGATCAGGAAGAAGATCTTATTCTGAATTTTTAGGAAGATTGTTCTCAAATAGTGGGTTTTCTTTATTTCCTTAACTACTCATTTGCCTATCTAACCATCATTATCAAGAAGGTCATGTACTATGTTGGTAAAATATATACCTAATAATTTTAAAACAGGCTTCTACTTTGTTCTACTGAGGTCAAAAAAAAAATTAATGATAACTATATAGTTGAGTTTTGCAAAGGCAATTTAACAAAGTAAAATGGTGATTACTCCTGCCTAAAACAAAATAATTCCATAAAACTATGTAGTAGAAGGACAAAACAAATGCAGTGTTTAGAATTCTTTTTAAAATTCATAGTGTGGCTGCAAAGTTTTTGCACTTCAAAATGCTGTTAACTGAAAATGAGTAGTCCAGAAAAATCTACTGGAAAGGAAAATAGTCATTAGTTTTCAAAAAATGCATATAACATCTTTAAAACTTTTAATAAAATTTATATTCTCTCCTGACAATATATATATATATATTATTATTATTCACAAAACTGCAGGGGCAATAATTTGCCATAAGAAGATTTGTATTTTCTTGGGGAAAAAGTATGTTCATTATTTGGTGAAACTGAGAAAATAAGGTGGATTTTTTTTTTAATGTTATTTTCTCTAGACACACAGTGATAACGTTCCTGTCTCAGCTCTACATGAAGATGAATTCCACATTAACACTTAAAATGGTATATTGATGATGCAAGTGTTATTAACGGAAGTGCTGGAAGTATTTTGATAACTGTTGTCTGTTTTCAGTGGCTTCCATAAAAAGGTAAATTTGTGAGTTCTGGGGCAGATCATATTTCGGAGGCAGAAGACAACTTTTCCTGTTATCCTGAAGCAGAGAGCACTGTCAACAACTTTCAGTACTTCCCACATCTAACAGGAACATGCGATCCATGTAAAAATGAGAAGTACATGAGTACAGTTCAGATACACCCTTTCCTATAACCATATTCATTAAGATTTTACTCCTATGCTGAAGTTGCGATACTTTGGCATAAACAATTTCTGTTCTGCAGAAGCTCATTTTTAGGCATTTGCTGTAGACATGGGAAGGCAAAACATCAGAACTTGGATGAGTTTGCATTATTGTTATATGGAATGAATATAAGGAAGGTACTAGAATTTAATGCGAGTTCAGGACTCTTCAAAAAGCTAAGTGGTTTTGGCTTACTAGTGAGTACCAAGTTTTGTTGTGGTTTTCTTTTGTGCTTCAAATGGATGGATGGTCACAAGGGCTGGGCTCCATATGAGCCCTTGAGAAAAAGTCCATGAGAGGAATTTTCACGGAGCTTTTAGCACAGCTATTTTTCATGAAGTAAAAAAATGATTTTGACAGAGCTTTCTCTCTGCAACTTTTCAGCTGAAGAATAAATGTTTTTGTAAGTTTTCCTTCACATATCTGATTTATATGTTCTGCTCAATGTTTTTATTTTCTGAGTGAAAATGCTTTGCAAAATTTATGTGGATAGCAGTTCCATTTGTAATGTATAATCTACTTGAATTCTCAAGAAAACTATTCTTCCATAAAAGATGAGATAGGCAGAGAGAATAGCATGCACCCCGCTGTTTGGAAAAAGAGTTAATTTGAGCTGTTTGATGTCTAGCTTTTTGAATTACATCACTGTTTTTCTTTACATTACTTTGAAACATCCACCTTACTAATCCTCCTGTGGAGAGAAGTAGAATAAAATTATATGGGCCAAAGCCTCTGAATCTTCAATCTACTGTAGCATGCTATGTAGCACTATTTACAGGTACATGGTTGTTTGTATTTTCTTTCACATGAATTTTGAGAGCCATCAACTGAATTTGTATGCTTGGCTGTCTTTGTGTGTGATTCTACCGTATAATTTAAATGCTCAGTGCAAATACCTGTTTGTAAAACTAAACTTGAAACAAAGTTAACACATTCAAAAGAAGTCATGAGTGAAGTTAAAAGCAGTTAACCAAAAGAAAAATAATTCCTCTGTATGATCTAATAAAACATATTGAATGAATCAGGAGTTTAGGTCAGATCCAAACCACGTTCTTAGGCTGGTAATAAAATTGTAAAGTTTAGACACATGATCATATTGATATTCACAGAAAGGTTGTTCAAAATGCCCCCTACTAATGAGTTTGTTCTAGCTATTCCAAGGTATAGGAAAAAAGGGTGAAAAGCTCACACTCAAATGTGCAAGAGATTTAGAAGGATCTGAGGATAGGTTTTGTTTACCCAGTAATATTTTGAGGTGAAAATAACAATACTGATTTTCATTTTAATCAACAATTGTAGGGCATTTTATTCTTCTGACTGATTTCCTCCAGCTTCATATGCAGGGGAATGCTGTACAATGCCATCTATTTAAAACACTCGTCAGAGATTGTGGAAGCTTGCCAACTGCCTCTTGTGCTACATCAGAAGAGAGATGGCCAGCAGGATGAGGGGAGTGATTGTCTCCTCTCTGCTCTGCTCTTGTGAGAGCCCATCTGGAGTATTGTGTCCAAGTCCAGGACCCCAGCACGAGAAAGATGCTGGGCTGTTGGAGTGGGTCCACAGGAGGTCCATGAAGATTATCAGAAGGCTGTAGCACCTTTCTTATGAAGAAAGGCTGAGGGAGCTGGGCTTGTTCAGCTTGGAGAAGGCTGTGGGCAGATCTCATTGTGGCCATCCAATATTTAAAGGGACCTTATAAACAGGAGGGAGTCTGACTTTACATGGCCCAGTAGTGATAAGACAAGGGAAAACAGTTTTAAACTAAAAGAGGGGATATTTAAGGGAAATTTAAGTGGTAAGGTGCTGTAAAAGGCTGTCCCGAGAAGCTGTGGATGCCACATCCCTGGAGGTGTTGAAGGACGGGTTGGAAAGTGCCCTGGGCAGCCTGATCTGGTGGATGACAACCTGCCCGAGGCAGGAGGTTGGAACTAGATGATCTCTGAGGTCTCTTCCAACTCAAACCATTCTCTGATTCTCTGATCCTGTGATTTTATGACTTCATCTTTAACTGAGAGTATGACATTTTCACTGTCAGTGATGGAGCTGATGATCACTTTACACCAGGCTGTAAGTCTTTAACTGGACTATTCTGGCTAGCTTAGGGTTGAGGGCTCAGGAATTTTCTCTAGGTGGTAGTAAAGCTTCCTGAGTGATATTTGGTAACTGTCTTCCTCCTTCGAGGATTTAAGAGTGGAGAAAATCCTTGACTTCATATGACTGGGAAAACTGAAATTCACATCAGAAGTATCAGGTAGTCTATTTTTTGGAAACCAGATGGTATAAGAAGAAGGTTACTGAGAAAGATGCCATAAAAGAGTCCAGTGAGCATGCATGAAATCTGATTAACTCACCTTGTATGGAATTCCCAGAGTAAAAAACAGCTGAAAAGAGGTCCTAAAATAGGCAGGAAAAGCAGACAAACAAACAAACAAAAAAGGACCCAAACCAATCACATTAAAAAAAAAAAAACAACAAAAAAAGCCCAGAAAACAAAATGCCAAGTGACTGGTTACAAGAAAATGAAATCTTCTATTCTATTGTATTAGGAGGAAATGGCACGATTTGTAGATATGAGATCATGGATTCCACAAAGCTTTGGCTGAAATATATGAAGAAGTTTACTGCTCCCAGAGATGTAATTTCAGATTTTCTTCTGTCTCAAGAAGATATTTGGTCACATTCTGCAACTGTTCTGTGTTACAGGTGCTGCTTACACATTCATGATTATAACAAGAAAGACTAGAAACAAAGCTACATTTTGGTTTTGGTTTTAATGAATACTGGGATGCTGGAGTTCCTGTAGTTTATGAGAAGCACTTATTACAGTAAACTACATGCACATGAAAAAGTGTGCCCTAGATTCATTTATTTCCCTACACATTTATCTTTTTATAATTTATTTCACAAAGAGTATCCTTTAAAATATGATTTCTGAAGGATTTCCAGCCCATTATCTGTTCCATTTACCTGTAACAACATGTACATAAGATCACATACAAAATAAACAGAAGTGATGAGCTTGGCTGTACAACTCTGGGCATGCAATAATTTTTTTACTTCATATAATGTTATATCAGAACTAGCTGGGACAGAATTAACCTTACATACAGTGAAAAGACTGAGAAGATCTAAATAAGTTAAAGAATGTACAAAGGGAAAAGTGTGATGAGAATAATACAAAACAAATTCAATTCAAAATTCAAAAAAAGAATAGCATCAGTGAGATAATTTCTTCAGGATTCAGATAAAGGTATTTTGTTCTTACTGTTAATAATTGTATGATTTTGATACATTCTAAATTATTCTTCAAATCATTTTTGTGATTAATTACAAAAAAAAACAACACACTTTCAAAGTTCTGGAACCCAAAATATGCATTTTTTTTCCTCAATTTTCAGACTAGTCAGAAGTAATGAACTAATCTGTTTAATTTCACACCTATATCCTAGATCTGAAGACAATACAGGGACCCTCTCCACGTGTGCTTGATGTTGGTCAGAGACTGCATATTTTGCTATTTAGTCTGTTTTTAAAGTGCAGCAGAATACTATAGATTCAGTTCTGAGTTCTGTTACTATAAATTGAGAAAATAATAAGTGGGAAAAAATCATAAAATCTTCTGTGTAAAAGAAAGAGAACTATCACAGATCTCACAATCTCATATATGCTTCACAGTTATAATTGATGAAATTATTTCAGATTACATGAATATCAGATGCATAACAATGACATATTTAAGATAGGCAATTACCTATAACGTGTAAGAGCAGTAAAGTGGTATTTTAATTTCATGTCTCTAAGTTCCAAACCCATATAATTTAATAGGATTTTCCTGAGGAGCAAAATGAATCCTATAAATTTAGAGCATATTGCTCTTGCTTAGTCTTATGGTAGTTTCTTCTTTCTACGTTTGAAAAAAGAAATGGAGGAAAAAGAAAATAAAGAAAAAAAGAGCTTCTACATTACCTTATGGGGACAGTCATGTGGAGGTGTATTATAGGCCCCCTGATCAGGAGGAAGAAGTTGACGAGGCCTTCTACAAGCAGCTGGAAGTAGCCTCACAATTCCAGGTGCTGGTTCTTATGAGGGACTTAAATTATCCAGATATTTGTTGGGTAAGAACATGGCCAGGCACGTGTGCTCCTGACAATTCTTGCAATGTGTTGAAGATAACTTCCTGATGCAGGTGGTGGAGGAGCCAATGAGGAGTGGGATGCTACTGGACCTTGTTCTTAATAAGAATGGGCTTGTCAGGAAACTGAGGATCTCTGAGGAGAGGGACCTGGGGGTCCTGGTGGACAACAGGTTGGCCATGAGCCAGCAGTGTGTCCTGTTAGCCAAGAAAGCCAATGGTATCCTTGGGTGCATTGAAAAGAGTGTGGCCAGCAGGTCGAGGGAGGTGGTCCTCCCCCTCTACTCTGCCCTGGTGAGGCCTCACCTGGAGTACTGTGTCCAGTTCTGGGCTCCCCGGTACAAAAAA
>JANHGO010006767.1:0-11628 GCA_024606505.1 Aquila spilogaster
GGTGCATTGGTGGACCAAGGCATCTTTGAAGAACTTACACGAGAGTATCTTCCACAGCTGTCAGAAAAGATGCAGGACCTAGGAGTGATTTCCACCATATCCCTTTCCTGGTTTCTCACTCTCTTTCTCAGTGTCATGCCCTTTGAGAGTGCCGTGGTCATTGTCGACTGTTTTTTCTATGAGGGAATCAAGTTTATCTTGCAGGTGTCATTGGCCATACTTGATGCCAACATGGAGAAGTTGTTACAGTGCTGTGATGAAGGTGAAGCCATGACTATTCTGGGCAGGTACCATTCATTGTTCTTATTTATAACTGAATAGTAACAGTACCCTTTTAGTCATCATCTGTTTCTACCTAATGCCATTATATAGCAGGTCACAGATAACACTCTAGGATGAAACTTGAGCTCCAGAGAGGTTTTCTATTGCTTTCTACAACAGCTGAAATTAACTTTTGGCTCAAGTATGGAGGAATCCCATATTTCTGGAATTGTTTGCTTTGCAGCATAATGCATTCCTGTGTCTCAGTTTGAATTTGAACTTTGAAGGGTTGTTTATCCAAAAGTCACAGAAGAGTTCTGATCTACTATTAAGAACAGATCCTGGCAGGAATCGCCTTCTAGAAACATAAAACTTTGTCAAGCAGATATCTCCGAAGTCTAGTAAATGTAAGATTTTCTTGTTTGAAATGTGAATCTCTTCTATGTGCAGCAAGATCTTCAGCTTATGTCTAGGAGCCCACTTTAAGAAGAGTAGATACCCCAAAAATAGGGTGAAAATCAACTTTACTTCAGTTACAATGAGGGTAGCATTGCAGGTTAGCAGGGAAGAATTAAATTTTCCTACATGTTTAGATTAATGATACAAAGAAGTTGGGAATGATGCATTTAGGGTATTACTTCTTTTCCTGGACACTAATCCTGGAGTCTTGCATTTGTTCTGTTTTTTCCCCACAGATATTTGGACAACGTAGTTAACAGACAGAGCATCTCTCCCCCTATTCCCCACTTGCATGCCTTATTGACGAGTGGAGATGACCCGCCACTTGAAATTGACATCTTTGAACTCATCAAAACATCCTATGAGGTAAGCTTCTGGCTTAGTTTTTGCCCAAGAGATTTTTCTCTGCTAACATCCAGTTTTGTACTTTGTGCAGCCAGAATTTGAACAGTGTTCATAGCTTGAGGTGCTTAAGGAGTGCAGGCTCAAGCCATTAATCCACCTGTTTGGTATGAGTAGAGCCTAACACTGTTGGCTATTGCAGATTACAAAGAGTCTCCCCAACACCAGTGGAGACGAAAATGAAGACTGCAAATAAGTAAAAATTACAGACCGGAGATTTCTTCCTGCTTTGCCAAAAAAGTCTCCGTTCTTACTTGTATCTGAGGATTGGCAGTGCTAGGGATTTGGGGAGGCAAATTCAGGGTAAAAATTGTGAGGTATACTGCAGAAACATGGAAGCATCCCAGTTCATGTGCACAGGAATCCTGTTCTGTGATCCACATTATAGTAATAGGAAGGTAACCTGAGAATGGTGCCAATGCTGTTGGAATACCTCTGCACTGGTGGAGGTGTACCTCATTATTCATACTGAGAACAAACTCGTAAGAAATTTATATCTGAATGAGGGAAAGAACACAGGCAAGAGAACTGGTGTTTGACAGTTCTCTGCTACGCTGTGGTAAATGTGGATTAATTTCCCTTCTTATCTCCTGTTTTTCATCCTGTCCCCTTCTAGCTGCTTATAGGCAGGCAGCTATCATTTTGCTGGGTATTTGTTTGTTTCTTCAAATTTGCCATCTCTGTTTGTTCTTGGCTTCTTTTATAAAAGAATGTCACCAAATTCATCTTACTTGTCTGACCTAGTCAGTAGAAAAGCCTCTTAACTTTGGTGTTTCTAGCTGAATCTTATATGGGTCCTAGAAAAAAGCAAGTCTGGAAGGAATGACAACCTGTTTATTCTCTTATCTCTGCCTGTGGTGGGTTGATCCTGGCTGGACACCAGATGCCCACCAAAGTCGCTCTATCACTCCCCTCCTCAGCTAGACAGGGGAGAGAAAATATAACAAAAGCCTTGTGGATTGAGATAAGGACAGGGAGAGATCACTTGCCAATTACCATCACAGGCAAAAGAGACTCGACTTGGGGAAAATTAACTTAATTTGTTACCAATCAAATTGGAGTAGGGTAGTGAGAAATAAAACCAAATCTTAAAACACCTGCCCCCCAGCCCTCCCTTCTTCCCAGGCACAGCTTCACTCCTGAATTCTCTACCTCCTCCCCTACAGCAGCACAGGGGGACGGGGAATGGGAACAGGGGTTGCAGTCAGGTCATCACACGTTGTCTCTGCTGCTCCTTCCTCCTCAGGGGCAGGACTCCTCACACTCTTCCTCTGCTCCAGTGTGGGGTCCCTCCCACGGGAGACAGTCCTCCATGAGCTTCTCCAGTGTGAGTCCTTCCCATGGGCTGCAGTTCTTCACAAACTGCTCCAGTGTGGGTCCCCCGCGGGGTCACAAGTCCTGCCAGAAAACCTGCTCTGTGGGCTCCTCTCTCCACAGATCCGCAGGTCCTGCCAGGAGCCTGCTCCAGCGCAGGTTTCCCATGGGGTCACAGCCTCCTTCGGGCATCCCCCTGCTCCAGCATGGGGTCCTCCATGGGCTGCAGGTGGAGATCTGCTCCACCGTGGATGTCCATGGGCTGCAGGGGGACAGCCTGCCTCACCATGGTCTTCACCACGGGCTGCAGGGGAATCTCTGCTCCGGTGCCTGGAGCACCTCCTCCCCCTCCTTCTGCACTGACCTGGTGGTCTGCAGGGCTGTTTCTCTTACATGTTCTCACTCCTCTCTCTGGCTGCAGTTTCTGTGCCGCAGCAGGTTTTTTTCCCCTTCTTAAATCTGTTATCACAGAGGAACTACCACTGTTGCTGATGGGCTCAGGCTTGGCCAGCAGCTGGTCCGTCTCGGAGCCGGCTGGCATTGGCTCTGTCGGACATAGGGGAAGCTTCTAGCAGCTTCTCACAGAAGCCACCCCTGTCACCCCCCAGCTACCAAAACCTTGCCGTGCAGACCCAATACGCTGCCACAGTACAAGATCTGTATTTCTGTCAGTCCTGACAGATGCTTTTCCAGCTTTTCTTTAGAAACATCTGATGTTGGATTTCTCGTGAATTCCAAATGACTTCTCTTGCAGGACAGGGGTGAATAGGGAATACAGCTCAAGTTTTTTCTCATCTTCTTGCTGCTGGTAAAAGGCTTTTGGGGGTTTTAGATCATCTCTGAGGGGATAGTACGCTTGGTAAAGAACATGTAAGTGAACAGGGGTTGTTCTTTCTTTAGGAGATGATGTTGACCTGGTCTGCTTCCTTTCTTGTAGAAATTTAGCAACCTGAAGGCAGATGACATTGAACAAATGCGTTTTAAACAAAGGCTGAAAGTGATCCAGTCTCTGGAGGATACAGCCAAGAAGAGTGTGGTATGTGACTCCCAGATTGAATGAGCTACCAAATGGCATGTTAATGGAATGTGTTTTGCTGTGAGCATCTATAGCAGACCCAGTTTTAAGTGACTTAAAGAATTGCAGTTCACGTGAAAAAATGGATTTACTGGCTGGAATAATGGATTTTCAGTTTTCTTCTTCACATGATTCTAGTTAATCTAATACAATGGATCGAAGTGCTAGGGCATGATTGAATGAGATATTTGGCATGGAGGGAGATAAAAACCACTTGTAGGCCTTGTAATAGTCTCCACTGTCTAGTGGTGTCTCTTACTGCTTGCCTGGAATCTTTGGGAAAAACTAGCTAGCGGATAATTATTTTCCTGCCATTTATAGAGTATGCGAGCACATGAGGGAATTTTACAGAAGGGTTCATGGCCGAAGGGGAGTATCCATATCTGTTGCAATTATCTCCCATGTCCTAGGTGGGGAACCTCATCCATGTTTCTTTCACTGTTGTTTTTCAATGCATCTAAGTCAAACATCTGAAGATAAAAACAAGAGGGAGGGACAACACAGTCTTCACAGTCAGGTCTGCACAAACAGTAAATAAGCGCAGTAATTTTTTCTGGCTGCTCAAAATGTCAGCAGTTTCTGCTTGACCAGAAACTGTCGTCTTGACCTGTAATCCATAACAATGGGAGGTATTAGAATGGTTATCTTTTCCCTCCCGTCCTGTGTCATATCTCCTTGCACTTGTTCTCTTCTATGTTACACAGATTTTTCAGTGAGCCATATTTAATTTTTCTAGCTTTGAAATAAACTGTTCACCCTATTTTCTCCCTAACTGTAGGTCCGAGCTGTGTCTAGTGACATTGGTTTCTCTATTGAAGAGCTAGAAGAGCTGTATGTAGTGTTCAAGGTAAGAAGCTAGAGTGAGGAAGAATGTGTTCTCACACAGAGAGAACAAATACCAAAATAAGTTGAAAGGGAAGCAGTGACTTTGCTTTGATTCTTAATCCAACCTATCAGAAACAGATGTGGCATTCTGTTACACATGGTGCCAGTAAGATTGGCCCTGTTATTATCTGATTGATTATTTTTATTTTTTTTTCCCCAAAGATGGCCAAAACACGTTCACAGTATTTGAATGATACTTATTCAGAAAGAGATTGTGGAGTCAATGGAAAGGAATGTCATATAACACTTAGAACAGGGAGCTAGGATTGACGGTACCTCAATTTTTATTCTCAAGTTTGCCATTGACTTGCTCTATAATTGTGACAAAATTACTTGAGTGCTTTGCCTCTATTTGTCGATGTATGTATTTTTAAAAGAGTGGTATTACCCATCTGTGTTTACCAAAATCACTGCAAATTCAGTTGCACTGTGCTATAGACTCAGAAAGAGAGGCTTAGTTCTAAATGTTCCATTTGCAGAAAGCCCAAGCGTCATTTCATTCAAACCTGAAACTATGTTTTTTGGTCTTTTCACTTAAAATTGTTCTTTGTGCTTTTTGTGAAATCCCTGTCTCTTCCTTCATTTCATATTACTTTGTAGTGAAGTAACACTAGGAATAATGGGGGAGATAAACAGTGTGTCCTGAAATGTCTCTTCTTTGCTTGCTCAATGCTATTCTTGAGCTATAAGAAAGTCTCCACTCCTGTGGATTGTTGTAGCGTAGTATAATCTGATCTGCTAATCCTTTCCCTCCAAAGGCAAAGTATCTGATGAGCTGTTACTGGGGAAACAATCGTGCTGCAGCTGCCCGCCGAGATCAGAGTTTACCCTACCTGGAGCAGTATCGCATAGACATGGAGCAGTTCAAGGAGCTGTTCATCAGTTTGACCCCCTGGTCCTGTGGTGCACATACGCCTGTGCTGGCAGGGCGTTTGTTCCGGCTTCTGGATGAGAACAGGGATTCTCTCATTAACTTCAAGGAGTTTGTGACAGGGATGAGTAAGTGGTGTTTTTGGAGATAATGGAACATTGCAAAAAATGTTTCTGTCCTTTTCCAAGCAGAGAACTAAAAAGAGATAGTGGTGTTTGCAGTATCATGAGGGGAGGGTGACAACCTTACGGGAAGCCTCAGACAGAGCAAAAGATGCCTTTTTGCTGCTAGGCAGTCTCCTGTTCTGGGAAACAGTAGGTGGCAAACCAACAAGATGCAGCTTTGCTGTGGATTTCTTTACTGCTTCTGCATAGGGCTTTGTGCAGTTACCGTTTCCCAATTGCATGTGAACTCATTCTGTTTTGAGCCTGTGAGCAGAGGGTGATTCCTTATCCTAAGTGCTATTTTTCTGAACCTTTTTTTTTTTTTTTTTCTTCATAGGTGGGATGTACCATGGTGACCTCACTGAAAAACTCAAAGTACTCTACAAACTGCATCTGCCTCCTGGTGAGTGATTGCTTCTATACACTGCTACTATTGAGCATGGTCTGTTCTGACATGCAATTGGAAAGGGATGCCTCATGAATTTTGCTAATGAAGTGGGTGATACTGCTGTTCAGTTATCTTAGAGATCTTAACATTTCCTTCTCTGTAAATACAGCTCTGAATCCAGAGGAGACAGAGTCTGCTTTGGAGGCCACAAGTTATTTCACAGAGGATGTTACAACAGAAGGTAATGCAACACTGCTGCCTTTACCTCGCAGTTTAGGCAGGAGTTGCAGCATAAATCCATGTGCTATGATAGTGATTTTGTGCAAGGCATGGTCTCATGGTGGCAGCGTGTTAAGATTGCCAGTGTGTTTGAGTTTGCTGTCTTTGTTGCATGATGGGAAAGAAGTTTGGAGCTTAAACTCCTCAGTGCCCATTTCATGCAGGACACAGCATGCTCTGAAGCACAGTCATAGACTGCTGAGGAGGAGCAGTGTGCTTTTACCAGCCCGTCTTCCACCATGATTTAGGTTTTTCATGCAAGTCTCATTGTCTCTTTTCTTGTTTTTGTTTCCTTCTCTGTGTCTATGTCTGGCCTTTTCTTCTGTTTTATCTGGGATATTGTCCCCTCAACCTCTTTTTCTGCTGCTCAAGTATCTCCTTTTGTCTCAGAGCTGGATTTCTGCCTGCACTGTGAGTCTCCAGGTCAGTCCATGAATTATGTGCATGCATTGAGCATGGCTATAATGCTGATATCATCTGCTAGCACCAGGGTGCTATTTTAAATACCCTGAAGTTGTTGCTGCTGCTCCTCTTTCATGACACTCCCACTATGAATAAAGTGCTATAAGTAATTAGATATCTTTCAGTATATTCTACCTAATGAATTTCAACCTTGGTCAAAATAGGTTTTGTTTGGCTTCTTTCAGTGGAATTTATCTCACCCTAGAAACTGGTGGGCGGAAAATATGCTCAGAGCAGAGTGTGGGGGGTGCTAGGCTTGCTGGCCTGGGTCGATGATACCTGTGCCTACTCCACAGTCTTCTAATTTAATGGAATAAGGATGCATGCCATTAAATTGTAAAACTGTTAGTAGACTAATTTACTGTATTTCTTAAAATATAATTTTAGGGATTGTCACATAGGAGGTCAAAGTATGTCAGTTGTGCTAAATGTTTACCAAGATGTAATAATGCTCAAAAAAAATCTGAGTGAGTAAGTACAAGGGGTGGTTGTGCTGTTTGCTGCTAGATGGCTAACTTAACAGTCTGAGTTGACCCAAGACTTCCTATATAGTCTAGTGACAACATAGGGAACCAGAAGCGAAGTTCGTGAGGTTTGACTCTGGACATTACTCCCAAAGTGTCAGTTCAGTCACTGAATAATGGTGAGTGTAGATATTAGTCACATATGTGCTCAATAGTGGTTTGGGTTTTTTCCGTTCATTATCCTGCTTTGGATAACTGAACTTCTTTGTCTTTAAGGTATCACATTGCTTAGCTGTCTTTTGTATCTGTGTTCTACACTTTCTTTTAAGAGTTCTGCCCTCTACCTCAGCTCTTCAACCCATTTTTTCAGTGGGAGTGTGAGGTCTAACTTCTATTAAATATATTCTTGTATGGTTTTAATTTGTATATGAGTTGTCTTATGTTCTTCATGTGTTGTATTGCTGAAAATCAGCTATTAATCATTCTTTTATAATTCCGTAATTTTTTAGAAACACAAGAAGATAAAGAAAGGAGAAGTGAGAATGGTCCAGAAAAAGGTAATTTCATCATAAATAGACCACATTCTAGACTTGTGTCTCTCATAATATGAACTGTTCATTGTTCATTGCTGTGTCAAGGAGACCTTTCAAAGTGTCCGTTGTGGACAGAGGTAAAGTGCGATGTGAGTTGGGAAATAAATCTTTTTTATGCCTTACTGCTCTGACTCTTTTACATACCAAGATCATAACGTTTTTAAATCATGTTTGGTAAGTTGTCAACTCATAGAGTTCATTTATGAGAAGTCAAGCTGATGCAGCAGTGTTAAAATTTTTGCTCTACTGAGCTGGATCAGATAAACCAGAAAACAGTGCAGCATTCCTGGTAGATGCTTTCCTGAACTGTCAATAAAACGTGCTTCCAGCATGATTTTTGCTGGCACAGCATTCACTTTTTAAGTCTGAAACCATTAACCACCTCACAGTATTGGCTTGTTCTTGCCTTGCAGAGGAGAAAGGTACCAGTCCACAGGACTATAGATACTACCTAAGAATGTGGGCCAAGGAAAAAGAGTCGAAGAAAGAAACCATTAAAGATCTCCCCAAAATGAGCCAGGTAAGAAGCGAATGTGAAGGTTTCCAGTTAGATGGCTAACAGCTTAGTGGGGAATTCAGCAGTATGTGCAGCCATTTTGCCAGCATAGTCAGTCCTTGCCTGTAGAATACCCTGCTGTTCTGGTCTGGTGAGCTTTAAAAACCTCTAATTCCACACATTTGTGTTGAATTTCTCAATGGACATGGACAAACTGCTTTGTTTCCACCAATCAAATGTATTTGATTCCCTCTGCCTCCCAGACCAATTTTTCCTGTAAGAACTGCAATCTATGTTTTTCTCTCCAGAGCAGTATGTTTCAAATATGCCATCAGTTATATAAACTTGTTTGGCTTTTTTGGTTTTGCATTGCCTCGAGTTACATACAGCTGCTTGGTGGAGTGCAAAGAATGTGGTTACAAGAAAGAGTCTTGTAACCTGGTGTGACTGGTGTGATCTTTTCAGTCTCTAATTTCCTTGATGGGTGCTACTTAAACCAGTTTGGAAATGCTTAGAAGCTGACCACAAAAGAGTAGCAGAACAGAAGTAAAACCTTAGGTTTTCTCAGATGTGAATACGCTAGTACTCTGTTCATCTGTCAGCCAAAAGCCCCACCACTATTAAATTGCTAGCTGTGTCTCAGTTTAGCCACTATGGCAGAGAGAGAAGATTTTGCCTGTATTGGACTGTTCTGAATTAGTGCAATAAGTTGCCACTTACCGGGGGGGGAGGCAGATAAACAAGGAGTCAGTCAAGGTGGTGCCTGTTGCTTCATCTCAAGGAGCATCTGGATGATGCTCTTAGTCATAGGTTTTGTTTTAGGTAGTCCTGCAAGGAGCAGGGAGTTGGACTCGATCCTTATGGGTCCCTTCCAACTTGAGATACTCTATGATCTGCCACCGTCAACTTTTTTCAGCCTGAAGTATGATTTTTTTCGGTCTTTGTTTTTTAAAGGAACAGTTCATAGAGTTATGCAAGACCCTTTACAACATGTTCAGTGAGGACCCAGTGGAGCAAGAGCTGTACCATGCAATTGCCACTGTAGCCAGTCTCCTTCTGCGAATTGGGGAGGTTGGAAAAAAATTCTCCAACAGGCCCATGAGGAAGTCTGAGGACTGCAAAGCAAACAATACCCAAGATCCTGTGAGTGAAGAGGAGTCACCAACATCCGAACAGAGTCAGAATTCAGCAGTGGAGCAGCAACCCCAAGCTGACCATGAGGACAAAACCTGTGGAGATGCTCAACCTGAAAAAACACAGCAGGAGAACCAAACTCTAGGAGATGGGTCAGGGGAAGGACAAGGCTCTCCTTTACAGCTGCTATCAGATGATGAAACCAAAGATGATATGTCCATGTCTTCCTACTCCATGGTCAGCACAGGCTCCCTGCAGTGTGAAGACATTGCAGACGACACGGTCCTGGTTGGTTGCGAAGGCAGTAGTTCAGCTGCCAGGTATGGTAGCACCATTGATACAGACTGGTCTATCTCCTTTGAGCAGATCTTAGCTTCCATGCTGACAGAAACAGCCCTTGTAAACTACTTTGAGAAAAAGGTCAACATTCTGCAAAAGATCAAAGATCAGAAGAAGGTAGAGAGGCAGTTCAGTTCATCCAGTGACTATGAACTTTCCTCCGTGTCAGGGTGAACTCAGGAAAGCAGGAATTGTCTTTGGGAGATAAAAACAGGGAGATAATGTGGCAGATGGCAGGATGGTTTGGTATTTTGTGTTGGGGATTTTTTTTTTTTGTTTAATCAGAGACCAGTAACTACACAATTACAATAGATTCCAATCAATAAGGAGCTTCTGACAGTGACTGTTTTTGTGTAGGTGCTTCTTTGGCTACTCTGGCTGACAGAATTAGATTTACATTCTCAAGAGCCATTAGAACCTAATAGCCCCTGACATATAGAATTACCACCATAAATTATGCATGTCTGCCTTTTGCTATCTTTTATTTTAATGAAGTTTTATTTCAGACAGTAACTGCTCCTTGCCTGCCCTTATTTGCTGTAGGTTTCTGGGTAACTTGCACAGCAGATGCAGCCTGGCTTGAAACCATGTTCACCTCTGGCTGGCAGTCTGAGAGCTAATGCAGTGTAGTCCAGTGCTATAGGACCCTGACCTATAAATAGTCTTGTTCTGTGACTCAGCAGCTATAATGCAAATGTGCCCCACTGTTCCCAGCACCCTAAGATCTAAACACAGACGTTTCTCAGATCTGCAGGTTTCTTTCAGATGTGATTTGGCATTTTCATAGTGTATGATCACTTTCTTTCCCTTCAGCGTTCAGGAGTTTTCAGACAAACCTGGTTTTCTAGCATTTGCTTTTCTAATTCTTTGAAAGCCATTGTTTTTAGTTTGTCTGGGAAGCCACAAGCTCCTTGACTTCAGTGCAGAAGTAATATTAAGTGAATCAATGGGCTCATGACGATTAGAATGAGAGAGTAAGTTCCTAAATTAGAAGTCAGTGAATAAGCCTCAGTGTTACAGGGCAGTGGCACACTGGTCTGCTGGACTTTCCCTGTCAGTACAGAAAACATTTGTTGTTTCTTGCTGATTCTCTGTTTTTACTGGCTAGTGATGGGTCCAATTTTTAGGAGGACCCCTAAGAATACTCAGATCAGTCAGCCCTCGCAAATGCTTGGGGCTGGAAGATGTGCGGGAGTGTTGGGCCACCTGCTGCTGCTCAGTCTGTCCTTTCTGAACATCTCCTGTACAAGGAGTCCAGCAGTGGACATGCTCTTAGAAACTACTACACAACAAAGGGCATTTGTACCTAAAGAGGAAGAATTCAAAGCAGTGTGGCCCTCTGTCATCAGCCCATTATGGGAAACCTCAATAGACTAGATCTCTTTCCAGTTAGAGACGAAATAACTGGGAGACTGAGTGACTGCTCTTTTAAATCAATTAAGACCAGAAGAAACTAAGAGTTAGCCTTCTGGTAGTAGGACATGTGCTCCAAGGAAGGAGAATTAATGCTGTTCCTACAGATAAATTCATCTCAGTACGCAGGCATCTGCCTTGCAGGGCCGGAGCGAGAGATGCTGCTGCTCGGCGAGAGCAGACCCTGCACTGAAGGCAAGGTTTGCTACAGCTTCTGGCTGGCATTTGGAGTATAAAGGATGGGAAGGACATGTATGGTTGGATATTCCCATTTAACACTACTTGGTGTGCTAGTCAGTGTTAATTCCTCCGTGTGACATTCTCTGTATGTATTCACAGCTGGTACATATTTCTTATTTCTCTGCCTCCTCTGTCCTGTATCACTGGAGAGCAGCCATTAGTAAAACTGCTTTTACTAATTATTCAGTAATTTATTGTAATTTTTTAAAAGTACAAATAATACATGTGATTTTACACTGTCTGTCTGTCTTATCTGTCATGTACTCAATAAATGAACCAGAATCCTATAGGCTACTTTGACTGCCTTTTATTTCTCTGAGCTCACGGAATATTGCTTGTTCTTTGTCCTTGGTGGTTATCTAAAAGAGCAGACTTGGTGTGACTGGATT
>JANHGO010006768.1:0-20929 GCA_024606505.1 Aquila spilogaster
GGGAGCGGGATGGGGGGGTCGGCGCTTCCCTTCCTCCCCGTAGGTTCCTTCCTTAGTGCCCCAAGGTGCTGGCATAGGGCTCAGACTCCCAGCCTGGGAATTGTAAGGTTTTCCCCCCAAATTGTCCCTCTGGAGAGCCCCCAGCACCACAGCCCTGATCCCTCGGCAGCCTGGGTTTATTTTTAGAGGTGTTTCCCTATTCCCAGCACCTTTCACTCTCCTACCCCCCCCTTCCCAGACCGGGGTCAGGTGTCAAGTGTCCCTGTCCCTGCCCCCTCCGCGTCCCTGGCGCTGTGCCGTGCCAGAGCCCCGAGTGTGAACACACAGCAGAGTGGCACCGGGGCAACATCCTGTCATCCCCAGCCCATGGGGACAAAGCTGGCTTTGGGGACACACTCCAAACGTGGGAAACCTGACATCTGCCCGGCTGGTGCTGGCAGATCCCAGTGGGGAGCGATGCTGTGGGTTCCCTGCAGGTGTGGTTGGGGGGGTGGCATGAGCTGGGACTGGGACATGGAGCTGCATGGCTGTGCCTGGCCCCTGCTCTGCATAGGCATTCCCCTAACCCTTGTTGGATGTGGGATGCTGCCATGGCCGCAGTGCGGGGACAGGGACGTGGCATGGGGACAGGGACGTGGCATGGGGACAGGAACATGATGGCATGGTGACACAACCACAACACTGTATGCAGCACAGAGCTACATGTGTCCTGTACCCTGTACAGCAAATCTGACACGGGGTCAGTGCAACCCATACGTGACCAACTTGCATTTGGGGACCTGCATGTCACCTCCACGCCCAAAGCACTGTCACGCAGCCCCAAGCCCAGCCAGCAGCCTGTGGGGCAGGGACACACACCGTGTGCTGCTTGTTGGTCCATGCAGGGCACAGCAGGGACAGGATGGGGACGAACACTGCCAGGGCTGCTGCCAGCTTGGCAGGACACCCTGTGTGCCCCCTGTGGCCTTTTAGGGCGAGCTGACGTGAGGTCTGATGATAATAAATACCCGAGGCTGTGATGTCAGTGCTTCTTGAGCCAGCCCTGCTCCCCTCCCAGCGGCTCCCAGATGGTTTTGGGGACGAGAGGGGGAGATGGAGAGTACTTTTCTGGCTGCTGTGCCCAAAGTTGTGTCCCCCATGGGAGATGCTCCCAACAGTTTGCAAAGCACCCTGCACGCTGCTTGCCCAATTCCAATGCAGTGTTACCCCCAGGCAGAGATGGAGAGGGGGGGATCCAGCCCGATATCAGCCCATCAAAGAGACAGCAGGGATGTGAGCTGTGTGACTGGGAGACTGAGCACCAAAGGGTTAACAGGGCAACCCAGAGGCTGAATCTGGGTTGGATCTCGTGAACCCTTGGGCCAGGTAATCCCCACTCAAATCTATAGCACGGAGGAGCTGAGCCAGGTGTGGGATCCCCCAGGACCTGCTGCCAGAGGGGTGGACCAGGGGACAAAGTGACACTGGGGAGCAGCAGCCCTTGGCCGTGCAGGGATGAGCAGAGGAATATCTGAGGAATATTATATCTGTCCTCTGGAAGGACAGAGGGGTCTGGGGGTGTAAGAGCCTGCAGCCTCAGCTTGCTCTGTTGGAGCTGTCAGGAGAGTTTAGGGCATGATTCGTCTGACCAAACACAGGCAGCTGCTCAAGGAGAAGATGAAACACAGCTGGGCTCTGCCTCCTGCAGCTCCTGGCTCAGAAACAGGGTGCAGGAAGGGATCAGATCTCCCTTCTGAGCCTCCACACGTAGTGGGGTGACTCCCATGTGTGAAGGGCTCTTGCTGCAGGGTGTCCCCAGAGCTGACAAGTCCCAGTGCAATGTCCCCAGGGTGAGACTGCAGGCGCTGGAATTTCCCAAGGAGGGCACCTGGGTCTGCTTCAGGCATCTCCCTCCCCTGACCCAGGCCACCTCCAGCCCAGCCATGCTGCAACTCCCATCCCTGTAACTGCAACTTCCATTCTCCCAAAGGAATGTGGAGATTAAACTAAAACAACCCAGGCTTGTCAGAGCCAGGCTGGAAATGCCACAAGTAACAGCTAATGAGCTCCATAAATCATGCTGGGATGGCACAGGGCAGGTGTTCTGCATGTCTTGCTGCTCACTGCCCAGTCTGGGATGCTCCCAACAAAATCAGTGTTTGCAGGCTGGGTGTGTGGATGCTACCACCTGCAATGCTCCTCTTCCCAAAACTACTGCTGCCAGCTGCAGCTCCAGCTGCCTAAATAACTCCCACAGTGCAGGAGCTCCTGCTGTCCCACAGACGGGAAGGGAGGTTGGGGCTGGCAGGTTTGGAGGTTGGAGATGGTGGAAGCCCCAAAACTGAGTGTCTCTCCAGAGGGTGTATCTCCAAGGGGTGCATCTCCAGGGGTTGCATCTCCAGGGCAAATGGGTACTCCTCTACCAGGAGAAACCCAGGTGTGGGGCTCATAGGGCACAGAGCAGGGGTGGCCCACATGGCATGGGCACCCCATCCCAGTGTCCCCATCCCACCCAAGCCACAGCATCACCTTCAAAACAGTTTCAAATGCCACCTCCTCATCTGCAGCTGTGGATTTGGCTGGAAAGTGCTGTCTCTTTCTATAAATGTCACTTGGGGATGTCTCTGCCTGTCCCCACGTGTCCTGTGCCCTCTGGCTCGCACAAACCCTCGTGACGCAGCATGCAGTGGCACGTCCCCCTCTCTCCATGCAGGTCGAGGCATCGCTGGAGGAGCAAAACTTCACAGAGGCGTGGGGGAAGAAAGCCAAAGAGCTGTATGGCAACATCTGGAGCAATTTCAGTGACCCTCAGCTGAAGAAAATCATCGGCTCCATCCAGACCCTGGGGCCCTCCAACCTGCCCCTGGACAAGCGGCAGCGGGTAGGTGATATGTTGGTGAAGCTCTGTAGATGTTTGCATGCTGCTAAACCCTCTGAAAGCCGTTTTTCCCTGAGCATCCAGACCCCTCTGCTGTCCCTTCATTGTGTTTTGGAGGGATGTTGCAAAGTGGGGAAGTGATGGAGGGGACAGATAGGATCTGTGGTCCCCCCTTGGGGAAGCACATGGCCGTTATCAGTCCCAGCCATCAGTACAGAGCTACCTGCGAGGAGGAGCTGGAGATTTCCTGCTTGCACTGAGCAGCTTTGGGTGTGCCCTGGCTACCATCCAACCCGTGCCCATGGCTAGGGGCCAGCTGGCTCAGCTGTCCCCAGACACAGCCCAGCACCAGGGACATCAGGATTGCCTGAGCCTTCCCATAGTAGCCCTGAGCTTGCAGCTTAAATGCAAGTAAAATGCTCCAGGTGCAATATCTGTGCATCTCTGCTGGCTCTTGGGTCACCTCTCCACTGCAACACCACTTGGCTCGCAAGCCCACTGATACAATCTTCACAGGAGCAGCATTACCCCCAGTTCCTTCCTGGAAACCTATCCCAGATAACAGAGAGCATCACATCTCCCCACACATCGTCCGCATTTCCCTCTGCCCGCTCCTGCTGCCGTCATCCAGCACCATCCCCTCCACCCGCCCAGAGCAGAGGAATGGGGGCAGAGAGAGGGACGGAATTTCCTTCCCTGGGAATGAGCTCCCTGGGCAGGTTCCAGGAAACCTCCCGTCGCTATTGTTTGCTGTTGTTGAAGTTTGGAGAAATAAATACCCTTCCCTCCTCCTGCTCCTTTTTTTTTTTTGCCCACTCTGATAAACAGTCCGTTCTGTCTGACGAAGGGTGTTATAAATAGCTGTGCTCTGGGACGTGGAGGGACACAGCGAGCGGCTGTGCATGGGTCGTCCGTCCCAAAGAGCCTCCACACAACTGGTGCAGAAATGACACTCACCTCCCCAAAAACTGTGTTGCACAAACACACTGGGTCCTCTTCCGGACACACACGCATGTGCTCTGAAGGTGGGAAGTCTTTGTAAACCCCTTCTGAGCAGCCATTCCCACCCCCTTCCAGCCCCAATGCCTTTTCCCTCCTCACAGTACAACACCATCCTGAGCGACATGGACAAAATTTACTCCACAGCCAAGGTGTGCCCTGACAATGGGACCTGCTGGGATCTGGAGCCAGGTACAGATCGTCCCCATCCCTGTCCCCTGCCTCCCAAGGAGCCCACCCAGTGTGCTCCGATCCCCAAATCCCCAGTGGGTCGTGGTTGAGAGGGTCCTGGTTCATGTTCATGGGGTTGTTCTGGGACGAGGAAGCTTTGAAGGGTCTGGAGCACAAATCTGGAGCACCATGACATGGTGGTGATGGGTCGATGGTTGGACTAGGTGACCTTATAGGTCTTTTCCAACCTTAAAGATTCTATGAGTGGGCATGGTGGGGATGGGTTGGTGATTGGACTTGATGACCTTTGTAGTTTTTTTCCAACTTTAACAGTTCTATCATTCTGTGATCTGGATCCAATGCAATGGTGGTGGCACCTCACAGACCTGCTGTGGGATGTGCCCTGCTCTTGCCCCTTCTTCCTGCTGGGCTCTCATGTCCTGCTTGTCCCCTCTGTCCCAGACATCTCAGACATCATGGCCACCTCCCGCAGCTACAAGAAGCTCCTCTACGCCTGGGAGGGGTGGCACAACGCTGCAGGCAACCCGCTGCGTGCCAAGTACCAGGAGTTCGTGACGCTGAGCAACGAGGCATATCAGATGGACGGTGCGAACAGGATGAGGGATATGGGGTGGGAATCAGGGCAATGTGGTGTCCCGCTCTCCCCAGATCTGCCCAGGTGTTGGCACCCTGGGGAAGGAGTGAAAATCCCACTGATGCTCAACAGTCCCAGCTCTTGGGGTTGGATGTGGGGGCAGCCCCTTGGGGTTGAAGCCAGGGGTCATCACTGCCTCCCTGCAGGATTCGAGGACACAGGCAGCTACTGGCGCTCCTGGTACGACTCCACCACCTTCGAGGATGACCTGGAGCATCTCTACAACCAGCTGGAGCCACTCTACCTCAACCTGCACGCCTTTGTCCGGAGAAAGCTCTATGACCGCTATGGATCTAAATACATTAACTTGAAGGGCCCCATCCCTGCTCACCTCCTCGGTAAGGGCCAGGGATGCTGGTGGGGTTGGAGACCTGTAACAGAACTGGGGGGTCCCAACTATTGCTGTGTCTCTCTTCCTCTTGACCCATCGCTGGCTCCACTCCTGGTGTTTTCTGCTTTCAGGCAACATGTGGGCTCAGCAGTGGAACAATATCTATGATCTAATGGTCCCCTACCCTGATAAGCCCAACCTGGATGTCACAAGCACCATGGTGAATCAGGTACAGGGCTGAGGGACTTGCTAGTGGCACCAGTTGGAAAAAAAGGGGGAGGTATTGGCCTGGGCTTGCCTGTAACACTGAGCATATGGGGATGGTTGCCCATTTCTGCGTATGGAACAGCAGAAAAGCCATTTCTGGGGAGGATTAGGGACACAGAAATGACCCCACTGCCCCTCCAGCAATGGTCAAAGAGGCAGTGGGTGAGAAAAGAGGCAGTGGGTGAGAAAAGAGGCATGATGATGCAGTGGGACCAGCTCTGGGGGCTGCATCCACACCATCCCACATGTCCTACCAGGGCTGGAATGCCACCCACATGTTCCGGGTCTCGGAGGAGTTCTTCACCTCCCTGGGGCTGCTGAAGATGCCACCTGAGTTCTGGGAGAAGTCCATGCTGGAGAAGCCAGCAGATGGACGGGAAGTGGTGTGTCACGCCTCAGCATGGGACTTCTACAACCGCAAGGACTTCAGGTGCGTGGGGGCAAGTAGGGTCTGCAGGACAAGACCCTCCTCAGTCCCCTTTGGTGGTCATCATTTTGGGTACCCCCAGCTGACCTTTCCCTTTCTTGGATAAGTTTTCAAGGTACCACACTGCTCTGCTTTCCCCTCCACTGAGTTTTCATTTCCCACATGGATTTCTGCCACCCTATTAGGGACCCTGAGACTTTGTTCCCAACAAGGGGTGCATGGGCAGACCAGGACCCCTCACCCAGCTCAAGCAATGCTGCTTTCACCCGGCAGGATCAAGCAGTGCACAACGGTGACGATGGAGCAGCTGTTCACAGTGCACCACGAGATGGGCCACGTGCAGTACTACCTGCAGTACAAGGACCAGCCCGTTTCCTTCCGCGGCGGAGCCAACCCCGGCTTCCACGAGGCCATCGGTGATGTCATGTCCCTGTCCGTCTCCACCCCCAACCACCTTCAGAAAATTGGGCTTCTCAGCAGTGCCGTTGAGGATGAAGGTATGGCAGCTGCCCTGCAGACCTGGAGGGTTCAAACACTGCTCATGGCACCAGGAAGGGAGGGGGATGTGCCAGGGTAGGCTGCGGTCTGGCAACATAGCCCAGAGGAGGAAAGGCCCCATGCCTTTCACTCGTGCTTATTTACAAGCACCGACCTCTTCTTGGTTCTGTGGATCCATGCGTGGACTCCTTCTTGGCTCCATAGACAACCCCTTCTTGACTCATGACTCCATGGACATCTCCTGCTCGTCTCCATAAACGGCCCCTTCTTGACTCCACTCTTCACCACCAGGAGCAGCAGTGATGCTCCCCAGAGCCTGTCTGCTCCCTTCCCCAGCAGTCCCAAACCTGACAGCAGCATCTTTGTGCTTTATCAGCTTCAGTCCTTCCAGTGTTTCCCCTCCCCTCACCAAAATGAGATGCTCACCCCCTGAGCATCTCTGCAGAGGTGGCACTGGGCACTCACATGCTCAGTCACGAGGACAGTCAGCGGGTGACATGTCTGCCTGCCAGGCAGTGCAGCTTATGAGGACTTGTCGCTGCAGGATACTGCCCAGCTTGGCAAGGATCTCCTCCCTGCAGCCACCTCTCAGCCAACACGTCAGAGCAGACGGCAGCAGAGGAAACTGAGTGTTCACAGCCTCCTGCCGCAGGCGGCTGCTTTGCGGAGGAGGGACAGTCCCAGGTCCTCCTGCCTTGTCATTAAATCCGCTTCGTGACGGGGAAGCCATCACAACACACTAGAGTGCCAGGCCCGCACTGTACAAACAGCATGGAGCAGATGGTCCCTGCTTCCAGGCATCAATGTCTGACTAATGGGTCCTCGGCGGCCATGCCAGCGCTGCGGTGGCAGCCAGAAGCCCTTCAGGGCACTGCTGCCAACCCTTCCCGACCCCACAGCTTCAGCTGGCTCTCCAGCTGATCTTTCTTCAACCTGCCTTTGCTAGGTTTCCCCAGGGAGCAGGGGAAAGCAGATGTCACCACCCCCTGTGCTTCCCATGGAATGGTGGTTACTGGCCCAGGTTTGACTCCAGTTCTGGATCCAAACTGTGGCATCTTTTGCTTTGCCATTCCAGCCCTGGGGAGCAAACCCCTTTCAGCCTGAAGACCTCATAGAGTGACTGTGTGCGATAGTTACCCTCCTCAGAGACCTTTTCATGCTGAGAACCAGGCTCAGGGCAGGGGACACTGGGTTTGTCACTTCCATTGTTCCCACTCAGTTAGAAGGCCCAAGTTGCCCTGGCAGGAGCTGCAGCTAGAAAAACCTCCTGCGTCCCACGCAAGCTTCACTAGAGAGCAAAACTACATGTTGAAATGCTGTTCCAACTGCTCATCCAGCTCTCCTCACCCTATTGCCAACAAAAAGTCTGGTGACCATAGTGCTGTCCACCCAGGCTCCTTCCCAGCCCCATCTGGGCTCTGTTTCCTACAGAGAGCAACATCAACTACCTGCTGAAGATGGCCTTGGAGAAGATCGCCTTCCTGCCCTTCGGTTACCTCATCGACCAGTGGCGCTGGAACGTGTTCAACGGCCGCACGCCCCCGAGCCGTTACAACTACGACTGGTGGTACCTGAGGTATGGATGGTCATGGAGGGTGGATGCATGGAGGCTGAGGATGTGCAGGGAGGGGAAAAGTGGCCATGGAAATGGCTGGAGAAAGATGGGTAGATGGATGGATGGGTGGATGGACGGGTGGGTTGAGGAACAGAAATACATGAAAGGACACAATTGTGCAGATCTCTTCAGTACTGTATCTTCTTTTCCTATTCCCTCTCTTGGTTCGTCTGGCTTCCTCTTTCCAGTTTGTATTCTTCTTCTCTGTTGTCTACAGAACCAAATACCAGGGTATTTGTGCTCCAGTTTCGAGGAACGAAAGCAACTTTGACCCTGGAGCAAAGTACCACATCCCTGGGAACACCCCTTACATCAGGTAGAGGAGGTGCTGGGAAGGGGATGGGGGTTTGTGGGGGGTGCGGGGACCCCAACTCTTCAGTTAGAGACCAGGATGCATTGTTCCTGCTCAAGACACAGAAACCATCCAATGCTTGGGTGCAAAAACAATGGGGAGCAGACGTGTGGCAAGGTGCCTTCAGCCCTGGGACGCATCTGCTTCCCTTTGTCCCCAGTGCTCACCTTCACGGGCTTCCTCGGCAGGTACTTTGTGAGTTTCATCCTCCAGTTCCAGTTTCACAAGGCGCTGTGCCAGGCGGCCAACCACACCGGTCCCCTGCACACCTGTGACATCTACATGTCCAAAGAGGCTGGAGCCAAACTCAGGTGGGGACAGAGGAGGGTCGGGACAATCGCCACGGGCAGATGTGTGCATGGAAGCTGATGGTGTGCAAGGAAGAAAGGAAGGAAAGAAGAAAGGAAGGAAGGAAAAAGTGGCCATGGAGATGGCTGGAGAAATAGCTTTGCAGATGGATGGATGGATAGATGGAAATTCATGGAAGCACTGGGGTGGGGTGAGTGGTCCTCACCAGAGTCCTGCTATTATCCCTGTCACCAGCTCCACCCAGACAAGAGGTCACTGAAGCATGTTTGGTTCCCATTAACTCCTTGGGTGTTAATGAATGCATGAGATGGAGAGTTTTCAGCCCCCAAGCACAGGATAGCTGGGGGGTTTCAGAGGCAGTTTCCAGGTTTGTGTCCCTCTCAGGAATAGTATCTTCAGTCCTTATGGTGTCGAGATTCCACCACTGGTTTTCCCCCATTCATGCCCTGGTCTCACGCCAGCTGTTACCGTCCCGCTCCGTTGCAGGGAGGTGTTGAAGGCCGGGTCTTCCAAGTCATGGCAGGAAATCCTGTTCAACCTCACTGGCACGGATAAGATGGACGCTGGGGCGCTCCTGGAGTATTTCAGCCCTGTCACCACCTGGCTGCAGGAGCAGAACAACAAGACTAACGAGGTGCTGGGCTGGCCTGAGTTTGACTGGCGTCCCCCTGTCCCTGAAGGCTACCCTGAAGGCATCGGTAAGGCTGGGGCTGGGAGAGGCCAAGGGAAATCACTAACCCTAGGCAAGACAAGGAGGTTTCTGCTGTAGATAAGCAAGGTCTCCATACCAGGAAAGAGGGAAATATCCAGCCTGAGGGTGTTGTTTCCTGGGTGGTTTCATCTTCTGTTGAAGCGGGTGCCATTAGCCTGCCCAAGTGGAACTAGAGTGTGAAGCTTGTCCTGACAACCCACCTCCTGTACCATGGGACACTTCCATCTTTACCCTGCTCCCAGGTTGTGGCATCCTTCAGTAGACCTGCAGCTGTGGGAAAAGTTCAAGCATGGTTTCTTCATGGAATGATGCGCTTGTAAACAGGACTCCCTCTCTCTTCCCTCATTAATCTCTTCCTCTAGACAAAATAGTAGATGAAGAAAAGGCTAAAGAGTTCTTGTCCGAGTACAACAGCACGGCTGAAGTGGTGTGGAATGCTTACACTGAGGCATCTTGGGACTACAACACCAACATCACCGACCACAACAGAGACATCATGGTAGGGTAACAACCCTGGGACTGTGAAGGAAGAACATGTGGGAAGCAATGGGGATGCTGGCAGTCGTGGCATAACTGGTGGTGCTTCTGGTGATGGTCTGTCTCAGGGATCTCCCTCAGGTAACTCCTCTCCTGTCTCCTCCTGCTTTTACAGCTGGAGAAGAACTTGGCCATGTCCAGGCACACCATTGAGTATGGTATGAGAGCCAGGCAGTTCGACCCCTCGGACTTCCAGGATGAAACTGTCACCCGCATCCTCAATAAGCTGAGTGTCCTTGAGAGGGCAGCCCTGCCAGAGGACGAGCTGAAGGAGGTGAGCTGCAAGGGGACAGAGAAGGACTGGGTGTCCTTTGCCATGTTTTGTGTGAAGACATGGGCTTCTCCCAGCTTTTAGGAAATGATGCTGGGCAGCTGCCCCTGCCCTTGCAGAAAGTGATGGCTTGGGACCTTCTTACACAAAGGCAAGGTCCTTGCCTCCAGGATTTCCCACCCAAATATTGTCAGTCTCATCCTGCAGTGGGGTCCAGCTGCTTGGATGGCAGCAGCACGTTGTGTGCTGGCCTAATGCTTTCCATATTGACTCATCTTTGCCTCCTTCTGGGCTTATACAGCCTTCCAGGACAGTGTGGAAGGGGGAAGAGGAAAACACCCAGGGGCTTTGTTGTTCCCCAAGAGCAGGAGCAAGGATAAGCAGCTCACATAATGCGGTCTTCTTTGCAGTACAACACCCTCCTCTCAGAAATGGAGACCACATACAGCGTAGCCAAGGTCTGCAGGGAGAACAACTTCTGCCACCCCTTGGATCCTGGTAAGATCTGGCAGGGAGTTCAGTGGTTCTGCAGCAGCCCCAGGAAGGAGGGATTCTTCATAGGGGCACAGAGAAGGGTCATGAAGGGGCCCTTCCACCTTCTCTGTGATGTCCTCTGAACAGTGTATTGGGTCTAGCATCATTGCAGCAGGCCAATCCACCCAACGCCATCAGTTTGCCTTCATTGCTCTCTCTTCAGACCTCACGGACATCCTGGCTACCTCACGGGACTATGACGAGCTCCTCTTTGCCTGGAAGGGCTGGCGGGATGCTTCTGGGGCGAAAATCAGGGACAAATACAAGCGATACGTGGAACTGAGCAACAAGGCAGCTGTGCTCAATGGTCAGTGTCCTGCACCTTCAGACACCCACCATGACCTTGGAACCCTGTGAGCAGGGAATTGAGCTGATCGTCCAGATCAGAGCCAACACCTTGAGGGCATGGAGATCCCACCGATTCTTGTTAGGTCCACTGTCTCCTGGGGAAACCTGGGGCCCAAGACTTGCCCAAGAAGGGAACTGACAGCTTCTGCTCTTGCCCTACCACAGGATATACAGACAACGGGGCTTTCTGGAGATCCCTGTATGAGACACCCACTTTTGAAGAAGATCTGGAGAGGCTGTACCTGCAGCTGCAGCCCCTGTACCTCAACCTGCATGCCTACGTACGTCGCGCCCTGTACAACAAGTATGGAGCAGAGCACATAAGTCTGAGGGGTCCCATTCCTGCTCACTTGTTGGGTAAGGGCTTTGCTGGGCAGAGTTGTGTCTCCCAGTAGGAAGAGACTGCTACTAGCCCATCCCTGTGCACAAGTTGAGAGTAACTGGTTGCCTTTTCTTTCCTCTCCCTGTCTCCCTCCTGCACTTCCCAGGCAACATGTGGGCCCAGTCATGGTCCAACATTTTCGACCTGGTGATGCCCTTTCCAGATGCCACCAAGGTGGATGCCACCCCAGCCATGAAACAACAGGTCAGTGCTTTCACAGCCTGCTCTGCCCCTTGGGACGCTGTGGTCACCGCCAGCACCAACACTGCTGAATTCTTTGATGCTACCAAAAACTTCTATGAAATACCTCTGTTCTTTCCCCATCTGGATGTACCCAGCTCTAATTGCCACCTATGGACCTTCCCTCCCCAGAAGGACAAAACTGTCCCCAGTCTCCCTCCAGCAACCTCAGGAGTCCCAGTACCCCTCACCGGACCCTCTGTCTGCTTCTCCCCAGGGCTGGACACCCAAGATGATGTTTGAGGAGTCGGACCGTTTCTTTACCTCCCTGGGCCTCATCCCCATGCCGCAGGAGTTCTGGGACAAGTCCATGATTGAGAAGCCAGCGGATGGGCGGGAGGTGGTGTGTCACGCCTCGGCCTGGGACTTCTACAACCGCAAGGACTTCAGGTAGGATGAGAACACACAGCCTGAAGCCACCATGCTGCCTCTTTCCTTGTGGCTGTGGCAGCCCCACTGGTACCCAAGAGTCTGGCGTGGCTGGCAGGTGCCCCCACGGCAGATGGAGGGCAATCCACGCCTACCCTGACTTGCTCTGGAGGGTGAAAAAGGCAACAAACAACAGCAGGGAATGGGCAGGGGCAGCAGGAAAGGCAGGAAGACAGCCAGAGACCAACTCAGGAGCAGAACCAGCCCAGGCTGGCATCAGACCTGGGGAGGGGATATGTGGAAAGAGACCAAAGAGATAATTAGCTTAATGGGGTATGGTCATCCCTGAAGACTTTCACCCCAACACCGTCCTCTGTTCTCTCCCAGGATCAAGCAGTGCACCGTAGTGAACATGGATGACCTAATCACAGTGCACCATGAGATGGGCCACGTGCAGTACTTCCTGCAGTACATGGACCAGCCCATCTCGTTCCGTGATGGAGCCAACCCTGGCTTCCACGAGGCCATTGGGGATGTCATGGCTTTGTCTGTCTCCACCCCAAAACACCTGCACAGCATCAACCTGCTGGACCAAGTGACAGAAAATAAAGGTGAGCTGGCATGGGAACACCACACAGCACAGTGCATGGGGAGGCAGCTGGAAATGCTAAGGGTCAGGGCAGAAGTTACCAGGGACGTGCACAGTGCCTGTGTATCAATGGAAGGGATAAGATCCAACAGGGACACTCCGCCATTGGGCAGAATGATCCATACAGGGTGGAGAGATGACTGCTGTACTGCCTTGTTCACATCTTCCCACTCTGGGCAGAAAGTGACATTAACTACCTGATGAGCATCGCCCTGGACAAAATCGCATTCCTACCCTTTGGATACCTCATGGACCAGTGGCGCTGGAAGGTGTTTGATGGGCGGATCAAGGAGGATGAATACAACCAGCAGTGGTGGAACCTCAGGTATGCTCGCATTCAGACCTCTCTTCAGTGCTTGGCCATCATCCCTCTTGGTGTTTTCTCCCTGTGGCCCATTTGGTTGCAGTGGGAATGTGATGGGATACATAACCCCTCACCCTGTCCTCACATCCCTCCATAACCCCTCCTAGCTAACCCCACCTTCTCCTCCCCATGCTGGACTAATTCTCCCTCTCTGGCCCAGGCTGAAGTACCAGGGTGTGTGCCCACCAGTACCAAGGTCTGAAGATGACTTCGACCCAGGGGCAAAGTTTCACATCCCTGCCAACGTCCCCTACATCAGGTGAGCAAGCAGAGCTTGGTCAGGGGGGCACCTCTTGGATAAATGAGCCCACGCAGAAGCAGGGACCTCCAATTCAGGTGCAGCAATGCCACCTTGTTTCATGGCTGGTGGGATAGCAGGTGGTGCCCATCCTGACAGAGCCTCATAGGGGAAGGCTGGATTTGGGAACTCTCCAATAGGGATGGGCTCACCCCTCCAAGCAGCCATAAGCACATGTTAAAAGGAAAAATGGCATCAATTTGGCCCAATCTGGTGATGCAGGTGGAGCTTCAAAGCCAGTGATGCTTCTCCAAGTTGAGATACTGCAATGACAGGAGGAGGGGAGAGCATTCACTTCCTTCACAGCCACTAGCAGGGTCTGTCCCCATGTAACTCTCCAGGTACTTCGTCAGCTTCGTAATCCAGTTCCAGTTCCACGAGGCACTCTGCAAAGCAGCTGGGCACACGGGACCCCTGCACACATGTGACATCTACCAGTCTAAGGAGGCTGGGAAGCTCCTGGGGTAGGTGTGTGGGCAGGGCAGAGCCTTTATGCCCAAATGCCTTAAAGTCAGGCCATAGCTCAGCAAGACAGGAGGCAATGCAGCCCCTGGTGCCCCATCCCTTCCTTGTTCCAGCGATGTCCCTGTCCCTGGGCTGTGGGCAGGGGGACGCTGGGCGCTGCAGCTGTGATTGCAAAAGCAGCCACTAGATGGTAGCTGGGACCCTGGCAGGGGGAAGGCTCACTCCTCCTCCTCCTCCTGCTCCTCCCCCGCAGCCCCCTGTTCTTTAGGGAAAACAGCCCCCTCACTTCAAGGAAAGTGCCTGCAAAATTAACCCTTTCGCCCATAAAGTGAGCTGCATCAGGCTGAACTCACTGGAGGGTTTTGCCCCAACATCCTACACGCAAAGCCTCTCTCTCTGCTCACAGCCCTGTGAGTGTCAGAAGGCACAGACCATGCCCCAGTGCTGCTGGCACCAAGAATCCCAAGCCCTGGGGAAGATGAGGGCTATGAGGAATGTACTGGATCCAATTTCTCCCCCCACAGGGATGCCATGAAGCTGGGTTTCAGCAAGCCATGGCCTGAAGCCATGCAGCTCATCACGGGGCAGCCCAACATGTCAGCAGAGGCCCTGATGAGCTACTTCGAGCCCCTCATGACATGGCTGGTGGAGGAGAACACGAAGAACGGGGAGGTGCTGGGCTGGCCCGAGTACAGCTGGACACCTTACGCAGGTACATGTGGGAATGGGCTGGACATGGTCAGCCCACAGTGGGGGCAGATTTGGGTCCTCAATGGAGTGGGGATGGGGCTCGTGGTAGACACGAAGCTGCTCCAGTGCCCCTTGGCCACCCCAAAAACCACAAGGGGTTTGGATGCCTCTCATTGACTTCCCAGCAAGCTGAGTCTCAAGCAGACAAGTCACCCAAGAGCCCAGCCAAGGGAGAGCAGGTGACCCACCGCACCCAGCTCAGAGCCGCCAGCACCAACCATGTCCCTCCTTTCTCTATTTTCCAGCCTCCGAATTCCATGCTGCCTCCGACAAAACCAATTTTCTGGGCATGTCTGTGGGCACCAAACAAGCCACCGCGGGTGCCTGGGTCCTGCTCGCGCTGGCGCTTGTCTTCCTGATCGCTGCCATCTTCTTGGGCATCCAGTTGTTCTCATCAAGGAGAAAGGCCTTCAAATCCAGCTCGGAAATGGAACTGAAATAAAGCAGCCACAGACGGGGGAGTGCAGACAGGGTGTGAGCGCAGGCACTTGGGCAGCTGGTGTCAGTGCTGCGGGCACTTCTGCCCACGAAGCCATGGGTTTCCACAGCCCAGGACTCCTCTCTCCAATCAGGTTGGACATTTTTTTTTCCACTATGCAAGAGCCAAAGCAGAAAAGAGCTATTTATTTGCCAACATCTGCATAAAAGGAAGAGAAATTCAGGCACCGGCGGGCACGGAGCCATCAGGGACTGCTCCTGTGCCCAGGGGGGAGTGAATCCAGCGTGGGTCCCCACCACCCATCTCCAGCCCCTGTACCAGGATGAGCAAAGCCATGGGGGCTTTGATGATAGAGGGCAGGCTTGGGAAGGTCAGAGCATGTTTCTGACCTCTGCCCATCCCTGGTTTGCCCACTGCTGGGCTGTTTGTTTGCATGGATGAGAAATAAACCCATGTCTTGTTACCCCCAGTGCAGCAGCTCTGCTCTTTCTTGGAGGTGGGGTATCTCCATGGGATGCTCCAGCTCTGAATGATGCGCGCTTACGTAAGAGCCGGGGGGGTGGATGGGGCTCCGAGGTCAGCGATGGCCGCACGCTCTCCAGCTCCGATTATCTTGGGATCAGCAGTGCTTGAGGCTTTTTTTTCACCCCCATCTTTCTTCTGCTTCTGTAAATAAAACTTCGTATTTGTTCTGCAGTGATTAGGTGCAAAACTAATCCCAGGCCAGGGATTATTGCAGCCTTAAAGAGCTGCGATCTGCTGCGGCCCCGAGCAGGAGGGGAAATGAGGGGATGCGGGATGGATCCTGCTGTCCCTCCCATCTGATTGCCTCCACCCTCAGCCATGTCTTACATGGGGAAACCAAGACCCCAGAGGCACCCAAGAGGAGCAGAAGGCAGGTGTCTGCCCACCCATGCTCAGGTTTGTTGTTGTTTGCTTCCAGCCCTCCTCCATCCATGCACAGGACACCCACAGGGAGGGGCCACCACCAGTCATGCCTCTTTCCACCATGTTCCCTGGGCTAGGGAAGCAGCTGCCCCAAACACCCATGCACACCCACCCCAGTGCAGCTGCCCTGTGCCCTGACACACTGAGCAGCATCCTTACTCCCCATCCCAGCTACATGATGCTCACAGAGCAAAGACCTTGTGTCGTGTCCCATTGCAAAAGAGCTGGTGTGAAGCCAAGCTTGTTTCCAGCCCCATAGGGCAGGCTGGTGCAGGTGTGCTCCATCAAGCTCAGCTCATTGCTGGTAATTTTAAGCCCCGTGGCTCCTTTCTGCGCAGTTAATGGAAGAATGAGGTCTCCAAGGTCATCGAGGTCCTGCCAGCATCATGAGAATTGCTTTATGGAGAGAAAAAGAGCCATGGTGAACACTCTCATTCAAGGACTGCAATACGAGCTCAACCCTAACTCAACATCAGAGGATCCACAAGGAGCCGAATGTCCTGGAAGAGGACATTGGACAGTGTCACAGTGGTGGGTGATGGGTGCATTGAGCTGTTTTCTCCTGATCAGAGAGGCAGCACAAGGTGAGGGTTCACCCAGGAGATGGAGGAGGACACCACATCTCCTCCAACAGAGATCCAAGATCCATCCAGGATGTGAGGACACACATTACCTTCAAAACAGGTCCAAGATCTATCCAGGATGGGGGGACACCACATTACCTTCAACACAGGACCAAGATTTAGCCACCCAGTGGGACAGGACACCACATTACTTCCAGCCCAGCTCAAGGCAGAGCAAAGTTCCCAGTCTGAGCCCAAATTGAGTGGCTGGGCCGTGGGTAGGGGAGCAGGTGAAGTCTTCAGGGCAACCAATACTCACTGATGCCCTCAGGGCTCTGCTAACCCATCACCAGTGTTCTACAAGATACCTTTAAAATGAGGGTGATTTCCCTTCCCATTGTGATAACATCTGGAGAGATTTTGCTGCCTTCTGGCTTCTGCATCATGCTTCCTGCTGAAATTAGGAGGCTTGGCAAAAGTGTTCCCTAGGAAAAAATAAATAAATAGAGAAGAGTGGGAAGAAGAGGAGATTCCCTCTCATTTCACATAGCTCCTCTAAGGGGAGCTCAGAAAGCATCACCCCACACCTGCAGGGGCTGTGCTGGGGATGCCTGTACACAAAGCTCATGGATGGTAAATCTGCCTTAAAACGCCACTATGGGTTCCCTTTTCCAGCTAGAGGACCCTTTGGGCACAGCAAAAACCCATTTTCCAGTGTTTTTATGCTCACCATCTGCACTCACTGTGCTATGGGAAGGTGACTGCCGGGGGGGACCCCACATCCCTGGTGCTGGCAGGGGCCTGGCCAGGCCAGGTCTATTCTTAGCTGGTGGGTGGCCGGGAAGGGCGTGCAGGGCTGCGTTCCTCACATTCCCCTTCCCCGGGGACAAGGAGCGCCTGGAAACATGCAGCAGCAGCTTGGCAGCACCCGGCACCCAGGGGCCAGCAGCAGGGGCCACCCCGGGTAGGGGGTGTCAACAGGGCAATATGGCACAGGGTTAGGGTCACCGGGCCCCCTGTCCCAGGACCCTCACACTCCCAATGTCCCCTCCATCAGCCCCTGGGCAGGGACAGGCTGCTTTGCTCAGTGTGGTCCCTGTGAGTGTGCCCCCAGCTCTGAGCTGCTGCTTTCTGTCCTCGTCCCCCTGGGCAGTGGCAGTGCCACTCCTGCTTCTTTGGGGTGTCTCAGCAGTGGGACCCCAACAAGTCGCCTCATCCTTATGCCCACCATTCAGGACACATGGGACAAAGAGGATCATCCCCAAACCTCCTGCTTGAGCCAATAATTTCCCTGCAGAGCAGAGAAGGAATTTCCATGAACTGGAGGTGATGACAGTGTGTCACTGAGCCCGAGCATTCAGCTCTCCTCTCCCTCAGCCAAGGAGGATTTCAGCCAAGCAGACACACTGCAGCCACCAGCAGTCACCTCCCAGCAGCTGCGATGTGCCCACATCCTGCCCTTACCTGGACATCCCTGCAGCACTGCCTTGAGTTATTGCAGCCTCCTGCTCACCCCATCCATCCTCCTGTTAGCCCCATCCATCCTTCTACTCACCCCATCCATCCTTCTGATCACCTCATCCATCCCCTGCTCACCCATCCATCCTCCCAATCCCAAGGATGAGGGGGGAGTCATGATCCTGCCCTGTGCCTCAGTTTCTCCCTCTGTGCAGAGAAGTCATGCAGAATGGTGGTGAACTGAGCATGTCACATCCTGGAGCTGAGCTTCCATGGCTTTTCTGCTGTTTCCACATGAGCATTGGCTTCTGTTGGGGAAAAAGCCCCATGACTTGGTTTAATGTCACCAAGCCCTTCCCAGGTTTCCAGCCTCCCATTGGGCCTCCCCCTCCCCTGTCCATCCCTGGAGCATCTCCCAACAGCCGAGGACACAAACGCTACCAGGCAGGCAGGATGCCCATACCCACCTGGATACAGCCCCGCTGGCTGCCAGCAGTCCTGTCTTTCTGTCCTCAGTCTCACTCTCTGGCTGTGTTTGCAGCCCAGCTCTAATTACAGCAATGTGGAGGAACACCAGCTCGCAGTTGGCAAACATTTCTCCCGGCAGGCGTCAGCCAGCAGCTGCAGCGTTGGGATTTGGGTGGTTGCCCATCCTCACCGAGCCCTGTGTCCCCATCCTGCCACACCGTACCCGACCGCATTCCCCCGACCCGATGCCTGCCCTGTGGCTGCAGGTGGGTTATACCTCCCTGCACAGTGCAAATATTTTATTTCCTGGTGTTATCCTGCAGAGTCCTGCAGCTCGCTGCCTGCTGGGCAAACCAAACATGCCCTGATTGAACCCAGACTCTGCAGGAACAGATGGTTCGATGGGGATTGCTGGTGCAGGAGCAGGAGGGGAGGGCACCCAGCACCTGGTTTTCCCTGGAAATGGGGACGTTTCCCACTGATTGCCTGGGGTGTGGGAAGGAAGGAAAGAAGGGGAAAGGAGTAAAACCTCAAAAACGCTCTCTGAGGAGGAGGAAAGAACTGAGCGAAGGAGGAGGAGGAGGAGAGCAGAGCAGGGAGAGAGGATTAATGCTCAGTTGAATTAGAGGGAGCCCTTCAGCTGCCTTGAACAGCAGGATAATTTGCCCAGAGACCCCAGTTCTTCCTATTTGGGATAGAATGTAAGCTCAGGATTAACTGCAAACATATGTTTAAGTCCCAGAGAAGCCCAGGGAATTGAAAGAAGTCCGGGCATAAAGCACTCCTGAGGGCATGGACCCACTGCCTCACGGGTGAACTGGTTCTTCAGGGATGATATGGGAGACTGGGAGAGCCATGGGGGCACTGGGAGAGTCATGGGGGCAATGGGAGAGCCATGAGTGCACTAGTAGAGCCAATGGGGGATTGAGAGAGCCATAGGGGACACTGGGAGAGCCATGGGGGCACTGGGAGAGCTATGAAGGGCACTGGGTGAGCTATGGGGGCAGTGGGAGAATTATGGGGGACTGGGAGTGCCACAGGGACATTGAGAGGTTCCTAGAGCTCAGACAAAAGTAACCTGAGAGGGAATGACAGAACGCATCTCCAGCTGCAAGGGCTGCATGGGGAAGAGGTTCAGTAGAAGGCTCTTCCACCTGATGAGACCTCCTGGCCAGAGAAATGAGGACTGAAGAGGCCCCACTGATGTGGCCAGAGGGGAACAAGTCTTCCCATGCTGCCCCATAGACCCCAGTCTGGAAGAGGGGTTGGGGGTCTGTCCTGGGCTCCCTCCCATGCTCAAAGCCCCCCTAGTGCCCCTGCTCTCCCCTCTGTACACCTGCTCACCTCTGGGGAAGGCTGGGAGCTGACACGTGCCTGCATCATCGGGGACATCCGCATCCACGTGATGTGTCCACGAACAGTCCGGGCTGATTTATGGGATGAGAGGAGGGCAGGAGGCCAACCTTAAATCCTGACTGCCCCGTGATTAATAATCAGAATTATGATCATATTAGCCATAAAAATAATAGTTTTCTTTCCCTTGCAGAACCGGTCACCCAGGAGCGGTTTCATAAGGCTGAGTGACCAACGTCCCTATTTTCTAGTGAGGAAATTGCGGCGCAGAGCTGTCTCCCTCGAGTCATCCAGTATATCAACAAGAAAACAGAGGAGGCAGGAGCCTGGACTCTGTGTCCCTCTCCCTCCCCCATGCTATTAAGCTGCATCTCTGTAATATAGAGCAAAATATCCTCCACGACTCGCAGTAAATCATGGCAGAGGCAGTGTGCAGAGTGGATGGGGGGGAAGATAATGGGTTTTTCACCCTCTTCAACAATGGAATAAGTTTTTCTCTGCTGGGGGAAGGCAGACTTCCATGACAGACAGAGATAAAAGCAGCAGCAGTGCTCTGAAATGGGCTTTCAGGGCACCTGGCTGTGCTCACCCGCTTGCACTGCTGGCTCAGGGAGAAGAGGCGGCTCTGGTGGGCACTGCTGTGGGTCGAGTGCCCCATGACAGCCATTCGGCCCCCGTGAGTACTCCTGAGGTGCTCTGGAATATTAATTGAAAATCCCAGCAAAATACTCCTGCTGATGATAATGGAGCATAATCCTCTTAGACCAATTTCATGCCTGAAAAATTGTGCATTGCAAAATAATAATAAAAAGCCCCTCAGTGGACACTGTCCTTAGCAGTGGGCCCAAGGGAAGAGGGCTGGCCAGGGGGGGATTGCTCAGGAAGGGAAGGGAGGTGGTCCTCTTGGCCTTCATTGCACAAAGAGGTGGGCAGAAGAAGTGCTGAGCTCAGGGCTCGGTCTGAACACCAGCTCTGGTAGGGCAGCGTGGGACCCTGTGTCCCAACTGAGTACCTGTTGGGACCCTACAAAGCTCATGGGGCTGGATCACCTGGGGCCCAAGTGTGGCCCCCGGCACCTCCTGAATCGCCCACATCCCACGGAGCCCCCGTGTTCCTCGAGTCCCCCAGAGACCCTCCGTGCCCACAGAGCCCCGTACCGGGCCGGGTTCCCCCCAGGCCGAGCACCCCCGTTCCAACAGCGCGGCCCCCCCGGTCCGTTCGGACTTTCAGCACCGCGCGAGTGGACAGCGCCGGGTGCGTGGCCCCGCCCCGGAGATGGGGGTCTGGTGGCGTCGGACGC